>PKRV01001811.1:1088768-1146258 GCA_003709505.1 Hyphantria cunea | reverse complement strand
GTCGGCATTGAATCTACTGCTATAGAGTTGAGGTTCTATTTCTTACCTGGAGCGACTGCCATTGAACCGAAAGCCGAATACCATGATGAATATCAGTTTTACACGGAGCGACTATCAGCGGACCTTCGTAATCCTGAGGGTCAACTGGATTCGAAGGTTGAACTAGTTGTCAGTATATTTGGAAAGCACTGTTTTCCTCATAATGATTGTTGTAGATAATCTTGATCACTGCGACCGAAGGCTTAACGTGGTTTCCAAGACACTGACTTGAAATACCGCCAACCTTCCATACATCTAGCTGTTATAAAGATTTTCTTGTAAGAACCAATAACAATTCGGCCCGACCCGGGAGTCGAACCCGAAATCTCTTGATCGGCAGTCACATACGCTAGCCACTAGACCAACGAGGCAGTTCTAATAGACACACTGAAGTAGATAAATTTTCAAAAACGACTGCATTTTTATCAAGTTGAAATTTAATGTGTCAAAATATAACAGTAGGTTTTCTGCCGCAGTGCCAGCATGCGTGAGCAGAGGTGTCGTGGCAAATATGTTTCCTTTACATGAAAGAAGCGCCTTGGAGAGTCTTAGAAAGAAGTGGGTAAAGACACTGTTCTCTCCTCAACCTTTAGGTGAGTTATAAAACTTAAAAACGAAAGTGTTATAACCGCATATGATCTGATTATTGTAAATATCTGAGTGTCGAAGATGTACACGAATTTTTCACATGCACTCATCCCTGAGGAGCCGATTTTGAGATATAAGTTGTTGTCCCACGTCCAAATTACACTAAGGGGTGGTAAACAACAGACCAATAGAGACGGTAAAGTTGGGAGTACATTGTATATCCTATCCCTTTTTGCCTATTTCTGTGTTTGATACCAAGTGTGGTATCGTTGGACTGAGTGTGTGACACTAGTAGAGATTTAAATAAAACCATTGTGCACTGAATTATTGGTTTTGTAACATGGGTTTAATTGGCAATCGCCTTGAACTAAACAACAATCTTGTTTTCACATACAAAATGTTTCGAGACTTTATACTAATACGTGTAACACAACGATAGCGCGATCTAGCTTTTATAACAGCTCCGTCTGGGGAACGAAAAAGATACCAAAAAGTGAACACTATGTTGATGTTGATCTCGGTGTTTGAGTAGAGAAAGCAATGGCAAGCTTTTACTCAAATGATGGATTGAGCTAATGTTGCAATAGTGTATAAATGTAAAGTCTGAATCGTAAAAGATAGATTATTCTGAGCGTAAATTGATTGATATTAAGAGTTAGCGCCGACTGACGGAGTGACGGCGAAGATACTAATTCAGTAACAATTGAAATTCAACCTAATGTTCTTCTGAGTACAACTACATTTGATGCAGAAAATGAAATGATGGCGAGTGTCGGGTGGTTTTATCTCGTTGCATTAGCAATTAATACGTATATGTGTTACTAAGATACCAATGGTTGTCACATTCGATCAAAGTATTTTAGAAATAGACCGGAAGTATATGCCGCTTGATTATTATATTATATTTAGTATTCATTCTGAATAATAATGACGTCACAATAAAACCACGTATTTAGGCCTTGCAAATTATATGTTATGGTCTTTATATGTATGTTTTCAGATGAAATAAGTGAATATTTTGGTGTTAAAATAGCAATGTATTTTGCCTGGTTAGGGCATTATACGCAATCATTAACAATACCAGCCGCCGTAGGTTTCATATTTTGGGTAAGTCCCATTTTTTAGTCTAATTAGTCCAGATGGATGCCAATATGGACGTGACTAAATTTTCTTGTTAATTGCAGATTTGGCTCGGTACTGCAAATGATAATTGGAAGGATATAGCTTACGTGTTGTTTTCTCTCTTTAATGTACTATGGGCGTGCGTCTATTTAGAAACATGGAAAAGGTAATGTGCACATTTAATAAAGGGCCATTATTGGCTACACGGTTGGCCTAGTGGTTTCAGTGGTCGCCACGCCACTTCCTACTGCGCCAAGTGTTGTGGGTTCAAATCCTACATGGGACAACACTTTGTGTGATCCATAAATTGTTGTTCTAAGTCTGGGTGTACTTTGTGTCCGTTTTATGTATGTTTGTAAAGATCCCCGCGACACAGGAATGTATATTCCTAAGGCGGGATTGTCTTTAAAAAAAAAAAGTAAAATTTACACATTTTGTGTGTGCTTATCTATAAGTACTTAAATGACTGAGTAAAATGGTGAATTTTCTAAAAATGAAACCTAACTAAATAGATTTATCGCCACGTAAACCCTCTGCATACTTACTACTCGTGCGCGATAACTTGAGACCCGCGTGGAATTCGTCACCCCTCCCCTCATACCCGCGCACCTACCCTATGACGCCCGCAGTGTTGTAGGTGCGCGGGTATGAGGGGAGGGGTGACGAATTCCACGCGGGTCTCAAGTTATCGCGCACGAGTAGTACTGTCATGAAAATCGTTTGAGCGGTTACCGAGCTTCAGTATATATATATTGAAATTGCTCGTTTAAATGTACTAGATTAGATGTATGTATTTAGCAATATATAAGTATAATTATCTAGACTCCGCTAGACTGACGGCCGTGTGTGAGATAGGCGATGATATTATTATTAAGTGGATAATGCTATATAAACATTGTAGTCTACGTTTAATAGTAAAGGGAAGTTTCGTTAAAGTAACAAAATATTTTTTTTCTTTTTAAACAAATCATCAATGTATTTAGTTAATATTTATTTCAGGTACTCAAATGCGCTAGCTTATAAATGGGGTACCTTGGATCAACGAGATGAATTACTAGTAGAACCGAGACCCCTTTTTCAGGTATTTATTTTTACAGTTAAAGATAAAGAAACAATAGAAGTCTTATTAATTTCCACTGTTCATATGGTCGGTGTTGTAAGAGAAGAGTAAAGACCAAACTAAACTGGACAATATCACTGCAAAGGAAAGCTAGAAACAAACGCTATACCATTCGTTTGGCCGGCGTTTTATGTTATATAGCCCAGTTGCACTCGGTGATTAGAAACAATCATCGAGGGTAAGCAACGATGGCGCGGTCAGTACCTGGATGGGTGACCGCTGGTGGCATGTTACCATGAGCGTCTCCGTGATTCGGAGGTCACGTTAAGCAGTCGGTCCCGGTTGTTATCATACGATAACAGTCGTGAAGCTTAGTTGGAGGCCTTCGGGCGGCTTAAAAACATCCAACGGCAAGATTTACGTAGCCACCACGTATTCTTGCCAGTCCCCAACCCGCACTTGGCCAGCGTGGGGACGTATGGCCTTAACCCTCTTCTGAGAGGAGACCCGAGCCCAGCAGTGGGACATTATGGGTTGTTGTTTGTTTATGTTATATATGTATTGTTTTTGTAGTAAGTTAGTTTTTGGAGTATTTTAATAAAATGGATGAAACCTTTCATATAATCGATTATCTGACTTTTAAAAAGAGTGGCCATGAGTTTCTTTGCCAGTGTTCTTCTCATAAGGCCCTACGCATTTTGGAAACTAGAGGTTATGGATCGACACAGGCAGGCAGTGGATTTAGGTGTTTTCACCTAATTCACCTTGACAATACAGTACATCTCGGTCTGTTTGTGTCGATCTATGATTTTTATCTGTAGCTTCAATTCTATCATCAGCCCATCGAAGTCCACTGCTGGACATAGGCCTCTCCAATTTCACGCCACTTAGTTCTATCTATGGCTTCTCGCATCCAGCTCCTGCCAGCCGTCTTGCGCAAATCATCGCTCCACCTGGCCTGTGGACGTCCTACACTACGTTTGCCGAGACGCGGTCTCCACTCAAGAACTCGTTTACACCAACGGTTATCGGTTCTTCGGCAAATGTGGCCAGCCCACTGCCACTTCAGCTTGCTAATCCTGTGGGCTACGTCGATGACCCTGGTTCTTTGTCGGATCACCTCGTTTCTAATGCGATCCCTTAGAGAAACGCCGAGCATATACCTCTCCATTGCACGCTGAGCGACTTTAAACCTATGGACCAGTCGAACCGTAAGTGTCCACGTTTCGGCTCCGTAAGTCATTACGGGTAGGACGCACGCATTAAAGACTTTCGTCTTTAGGCACTGTGGGATCGATGATGAGAAGCTTCAATTAACGTTCATAAAGGTCGCTTAGTGTGTTAATTGAATAAATGATTTTGAATTTGAATTATGTAGAACAAAACTTTATTTCTAAGGAGACCCAGCAGTAAACTACCAAAAGCTGTTGAAAATGATGTGATAAAGTATATGCAAGGGTCCAATATATGTTGTGTTACAGGGTGAAATGAGTACGAGTGCGGTGACTGGGCGACCCGAACCGCAATATGCGGCGTGGCGACGGCGAGCGTGGCGACATTTGGTGTCGTTCCCCCTCATGCTGCTGTGTCTTAGCGTCGCTGCAGCTGCTACATGCGCCTTTCTTAGAGCTCAGGTACGTACCACTAGATATTAACTACTTTAAGACTGCCTTAGGTCCAGTTGTTCTTCGAATCACGAAGAAACATCTATAGGTATATGGCTAAGTTTTACTGGAGTAGTAGCATGACATTTGAGGTCTTGAAAGACGGTGTTAAGCAATTCAGCAAGCCACGCTTCGGCATGAATGGGCCGGCTCGACCGGAGTGATACCACGGCCTCACAGAAAACCGGTGTGAAACAGCGCTTCGCTGTGTTTCATCGAGTGAGTGAGGATACCGGAGGCCCATACCCCAATCCAACGCCCCCTATCCCCCTCACCATCCCCCTTCCCCCCAGGCCGCCATAGTGTGGGTCACCATGCTGCGTTGTTCTTTTTCGCATGGATGATGGTGACCACCANCCTATCCCCCTCACCATCCCCCTTCCCCCCAGGCCGCCATAGTGTGGGTCACCATGCTGCATTGTTCTTTTTCGCATGGAGGATGGTGACCACCACTCTTGGATTCTGCTCATGCTTTCCATTAGGCAGGGCAGAGTCATTTTGGCACCTTAAATATATATAAAAAAAAAATTCATTAAACGCTTTTAACCGAATTATTCACTGTTTCAAAAAAACGTTTTATCGAGTCCACAATATTGAGTTATAAGGATGTATATTTCCGAAGTCGAGTTATGTAATGCAAATTATTAACATTTTAATAAATTGGAGAGTAGAGTTAGTCTTACATTTTAAATATCGTACATTATTCACTATTTAATTGATAGTAATTTTAAATGGTGTAAATTCAATTTGTCTCTCTTAAAATGACAATTCTTTCTGTAAATGTTTACATTTAGAAAAATTGTTCATATTAAAATAAACCATACCTGTTTACAGGATTGGTGGGACACAAACATAGTGTATTTCACGTGGATGCCGCGTGCTTTGCTCGCTATTATAATAGCGGTTGAAGAGGAGGTCTACGCGAGAATAGCGAGGTGGCTCAACGATAAAGGTAATGCTATACATCCATTTGTTCAAATGAAACTGGTTTTTATTTTGTGAGTCGGTGTGATATGGTGTTACAGTTTGGTTCCTGTAATCTTTCTTTTAAGAAGTGATCGGGACGGTGGGTTTGTGTACAGTGCGCTAAAGATATTTTGGTTTTTTTTAAAGAAACGTTAATATACTGGGTTAGGTTCGAACTCGTAACTACCTATTCGCAAGTTCAATGCTTTCCACTATTTGGTTTATAGACAGTGGTTGCAGTCCTAATAAACGTGGTATTTAATTCTATAGCTGCAGCAGTTTTATGTATTAAGTCAACATCAAGTATATTGACTCGATATGGAGATATCAAGTAGGGCTAATGATTTCAATAGTAAATAAATGAAAATCATGTGCCTCTCTTCCCTTCGAACGGCTGAAATATAAAGGAGACGATAAGATAGATTACAGGAATTGATTTTTTCTTAATCTTTTTTTAAATAAGATAAATCTATTATATAATAAGAAAACTAAGTTATATAGCTGGTTTACTCTTTGTTAAAAGCAATTTAAGTACTAGTAACTTTGGTTGTTTTGTACTTAACTTCTGAAATCAGAATCGAATGTATTACTGAACACTTGCAATTAACAAAATTTGAGGTTACATAGTTGATTATCTAATACTGAGAGTTTTGTCGGACGTCTTGTACTACATATCCAGACGAGTACAGCTCTATATACGAGAATATCAATATTATAAAATATATTTAATATGCCAAAATGGTTTCCGAATGGTCAATATAAATTTTATTTACGTATACTTTTAGTAGACTCGTGTTGTGATAATAGTGACATAATAATGCTGCAACGGCAAGCCATGCATCCTGATCAATCAATAACATACCAAGGTTTCATAAGAGATGATAATTTCTGGGTACCTGATTTATCAAGGGGCGTGAATTGATCGATACATCACTATTTTTTTAACGCAAATGGACTACGTATTGTTTTAGTTGAATATATAGAAGATCCTACTTGATGAATACTGTAAAATTTTAGCTACATATCGACACAGGCAACACGATTCGCTATTCGCTTTCTTGCCCGTGATCGGGGTAGCGAGGATCGCATTATTTTTATTGAACCTATGTAAGGATGTCACAGAATTTGTGTTAGACACATCTTAGGGATTCGAAATGCGTTACATTTATTAAATATCCTTTATTTCTAAGTTAGGTACTGGATGTGTACTATAAGATGTAATTTGAATATTTTATGCATGATGTTTATAGTTTGTGAAATCAATATTTTCTTCCATAGCAATAAATAGTATTTTAAAAGAACAGTATTTTAAATAGTTAAATAATAAATAAATAGATAAATTAGACTCTAGTTATATCAGTAGATTAACACAGTGTTGTGTAGAAGATACTATAGAGCATATTATTTTTCTCTTTACTGCTTTCCTTACGGGACTGGATGACTCGAAATAAATTTTAAAAAAAAACACTGAAAAATCATCAATTTTTCCGAACAGAGAACTATCGACTCGAGACAAAGTATGAGAATCACCTGATTGTGAAAATAGCATTGGTTTGTATATAAAAATGCTGTAAAAAAAACTAACATCATGCCAAAAAGCTAAGCTTCGATCACGCTTTGCTTTTTAGTAAAATGGAGAAGGTATTAACCGAAACGATTGGTAAATGGAATAATAATCTGAGGCACAGTGATGTGTTAGATGCACGCTCTTCTTATTTCGCTTGCATGTTCTGCATTCACATATAAACTCTTATCTCACAGGATTTTGTACTCTAGTTCTTGTGCCGAGGGATTATTTTTGACAGCATGTATATTGTACAAAAATATTTCAAAAATATAATCATTACTTTCTCTGGTGCTAATAAATGGGAATAAATTTATCTCCTTCTAAATTCAAAATACGTAAACTGTAAAGCATTAAGTTATTGTATGCAACTCATCATATTTTAAATAAAGTATATATACCGTTCGGTTTACAATATGAGTTTAAATAAATTGTGTTATTGCCTAAATGATATTTCATGTACCTGTGTATGTCTCTCTCTCTCTCTTTCTCTCCTCTCTCACTCTCTTCTGTCTTTCTCTTCGAGTTTTTTTTTATATTAAATATCAACAGTTCGGTTATCATTATGAGGTCCCTTGTCTGAAGTCAACCGTATGTCAAGTGCCTTAAAATATTTTATATAATGCATTTAATTAGTGGAAGATAGTCTCAATAATCGAAGTACTTTATTAAAACTCACTTTGTATAGAACACATCAACTATTTTTTATTAGTAACTTTCTATACCATTATTTTATGTCTTATTATGTTGTAGGGTACAATTAGTATTGCTTTAAATGTGAATAGAATGTTCTAGTTTATTAAACTATTATTTAGTTAAATGTCGTTTGAATTTCAGTTTCAGTTCGTAAACTCGTTCATGAGTTTGTTCTACATAGCGTTCTACCTGCAGGATATGGATAAATTAAAAGAGGTAAAGTTCCATTTTACTTACATTATTGCTTAAGATATCTTGAATAATACTAGTACCTAAAATTTTATCCCCCACTATGCCCTCCTTTTCCCTTTTCTCTATTTCTGTTTGTGTTTTTGGCTTGTGATGTGAAAAATATTGGAATACAAAAGTAGTTTTTTTTATAATATAGTACCTTTTTATCTGTTTCTAAGTTTGTAAAAAGATAATTTGTTTGCTATCAAACAAATTTTCTTCTTCAAAGATTTTAAACAATAGTTTTTGTTTGTGTTACTCCATCTCCTAGTATATAGTGTACATTTCTAAATAATGTTTCGTGAGTTTTCATATCAAATTGAATAATTTTGTTTTTTATTGTATTTGTTCTGGAATTTCTATAAAATTCTTCTATCATTATTCCCACCCGTATTTAATTTGTTACTGAAAAAGTACGCAAAGTAATTATTTATGGCATCTACAGTGCGAAATTATATAACGATGAACAATAGACTTTCCCAATAAAACCTAAAAATAGTTATATCCTACGAAACACGTTTTTCATCAACAACCCATAATGTTCCACTGCTGGGTTCAAGTCTCCTGTCAGGAGAAGGTAAAGGCCATACGTCCCCACGCAGGCTGATTGCGGGTTGGCAACACAACGTTGTGGCTATGTAATCTTGCCGTTGGATGTTCTGACGATGACTGATGTCTTGAAGCTGCCCAAAGGCCTCCAACTAAGCTTCACGACTGTTACCCTATGATAACAACCGGGTCTGCTTAACGTGACCACCGAATCAAGGAGTAAGATGCCACCAGCGGTCACCCATCCAGGTACTGACCGCGCCCTCGGTGATTGTTTCTAATCCCCGAGAGCAACTGGGCTATGAGCGCATCAAAACACATAACGTTTTTCAAAACATTAATATATATTATATTTTAATTACATAATTTGTTTTGTTTGTAGCAATTAGCAGTGTTGTTAATAACGAGACAAGTGATCGGTAATCTTAAGGAATCGGCCTTACCGTATGTAATCGAGAACCTGAGATTGGCAAAGATATGTGTTGATGTGTTCGGCGCTATCAGCCCCAGCAAAAGTAAGTCATAATTTTTTAATTGGTATTCCTGTTATCTGTCACACAGGCTTCGAGCCTAGTATGGACACCAGCTCTCACTAGAGAATTTTTTAAAAAACTGTTATGTATGTACTCATGTAACTTAAATTGTACCTTTCCCGTGAGAGAAAATAAAGTTTTATTATTATTATTATTCCAATGTGAACACAATGTCATTATGATATTATGGCATCTCATCGCTATATACCATTATATATGTATATTTATAGAGTGATCTTACCTTTACTAACACGTCAATTCTCGAAATTTCCTTGAAAAGCATTGTAGTACAACACATAAAAGAAGAAATAAAATAAATTATTCTAACATAGGACAACGTATCTATAGTACATCCTATTGGTTCTGTCACAGAATATACAACTCGCTAAATGTCGAGCGATCGTAAAGCGTCCCGATAGTAGAATTAAGATTAATTCGCTGTTAACGTGAATTACTCATCAAACACATGTCAGAGCCGAGCTTCTTGCGTTATAGTAGTTGAACTGGTTCCACTTGATGTATACACTTCAATTTACTGAATTAGTTGACAATTTCAAATTCAGGTCGCAATCGTTCTATTATGTGTTGTGCAAGTATGAACCAAANCTAGTTCTTGTGCCGAGGGATTATTTTTGACAGCATGTATATTGTACAAAAATATTTCAAAAATATAATCATTACTTTCTCTGGTGCTAATAAATGGGAATAAATTTATCTCCTTCTAAATTCAAAATACGTAAACTGTGAAGCATTAAGTTATTGTATCATCATATTTTTAATAAAGTATATAAGTATATATGCCGTTCGGTTTACAATATGAGTTTAAATAAATTGTGTTATTGCCTAAATGATATTTCATGTACCTGAGTATGTCTCTCTCTCTCTCTCTCTCTTTCTCTCCACTCTCTTCTGTCTTTCTCTTCAAGTTTTTTTATATTAAATATCAACAGTTCGGTTATCATTATGAGTTCCCTTGTCTGAAGTCAACCGTATGTCAAGTGCCTTAAAATATTTTATATAATGCATTTAATTAGTGGAAGATGGTCTCAATAATCGAAGTACTTTATTAAAACTCACCTTGTATAGAACACATCAACTATTTTTTATTAGTAACTTTCTATACCATTATTTTATGTCTTATTATGTTGTAGGGTACAATTAGTATTGCTTTAAATGTGAATAGAATGTTCTAGTTTATTAAACTATTATTTAGTTAAATGTCATTTGAATTTCAGTTTCAGTTCGTAAACTCGTTCATGAGTTTGTTCTACATAGCGTTCTACCTACAGGATATGGATAAATTAAAAGAGGTAAAGTTTTATTTTGCTTATATTGTTGTTTTTGATACCTTGAGTAATTAATCAACAACCTATAATGTCCCAATGCTGGGCTCGGGTCTCCTCTTAGGACAGGGTTAAGGCCGTACGGCCATAGATCCGTAATACCTTGAGTAATACTAGTACCTAAGTAAAATTGTTATCCCCCGGTAAAACCTACTTTTTTTCCTATATAAGGTAAACTATGTCCTTCTTTCTCTATTCTCTATTTAAGGTTATCTTTTTGGCTTGAGATATGAAAAATATTGGAATTCAAAACCAGCATTTTTTTAATAGTTTTCCGTTTCTAAGTTTATTTATAAAAAGATAATTTGATAGTTCATAGATTTTGAAAATTGTTTGTTTTCTAACTCCATTTCCTAGTATATAGTGTGTATTTCTAAATAATGTTTCGTGAGTTTTCATATCAAATTAAATAATTTTGTTTTTTATTGTATTTGTTCTGGAATTTCTAGAAAATTCTTCTATCATTATTCCCACCCGTATTTAATTTATTACTGAAAAAGTACGCAAAGTTATTATTTATGGCATCCACAGTGCGATATTATAAAACGATGAACAATAGACTTTCCCAATAAAACCTAAAAATAGTTAAATCCTACGAAAAACGTTTTTCATCAACAACCCATAATGTCCCCTGCTGGGTTCAAGTCACCTCTCAGGAGAGGGTAAAGGCTATAAGTCCTCATGCAGGCCAAGTTCGGGTTGGGGACTGGCAACACAACGTTGTGGCTATGTAATCTTGGCGTTGGATGTTCGGACGAACGATGTCTCGAAACTGCCCAAAGGCCTCCAACTAAGCTTCACGACTGTTACCCTATGATAACAACCGGGTCTGCTTAACGTAACCTCCGAATCACGGAGTAATATGCCACCAGCGGTCACCCATCCAGGTACTGACCGCGCCCTCGGTGATTGTTTCTAATCCCCGAGAGCAACTGGGCTATGAGTGCATCAAAACACTTAACGTTTTTCAAAACATTAATATATATTATATTTTAATTACATAATTTGTTTTGTTTGTAGCAATTAGCAGTGTTGTTAATAACGAGACAAGTGATCGGCAATCTTAAGGAATCGGCCTTGCCGTATGTAATTGAGAACCTGAGATTGGCAAAGATATGTGTTGATGTGTTCGGCGCTATCAGCCCCAGCAAAAGTAAGTCATAATTTTTTACTTGGTATTCCTGTTATCTGTCACACAGGCTTCGAGCCTAGTAAACACTGTTATGTATGTACTCATGTAACTTAAATTGTACCTTTCCCGTGAGAGAAAATAAAGTTTAATTATTATTATTATTCCAATGTGAACACAATGTCATTATGATATTATGGCATCTCATCGCTATATACCATTATATATGTATATTTATAGAGTGATCTTACCTTTACTAACACGTCAATTCTCGAAATTTCCTTGAAAAGCATTGTAGTACAACACATAAAAGAAGAAATAAAATAAATTATTCTAACATAGGACAACATATCTATAGTACATCCTATTGGTTCTGTCACAGAATATACAACTCGCTAAATGTCGAGCGATCGTAAAGCGTTCCGATAGTAGAATTAAGATTAATTCGCTGTTAACGTGAATTACTCATCAAACACATGTCAGTGCCGAGCTTCTTGCGTTATAGTAGTTGAACTGGTTCCACTTGCTGTATACACTTCAATTTACTGAATTAGTTGACAATTTCAAATTCAGTTCGCAATCGTTATATTATCTGTGTTCCGCAAGTATGAACGAAGATGATCGATCAAATTGAAATAATAATCACACGAATCTGAGGAATATAGTAGAAAAGTTTCCATTTCTTCCAGTACCAACATCAGCACAATTGACAGAACTGTTTGAGAAAAAGACGAATTCGAGTGGAGAACCGCCAGAAAACAGCTTGGTCAATGGCACCACTGAAAAAGACGAAAGACGAGATTCGGAGCCTATTGTAGGACAGAAAGTCATACATCAAGCAGAGTTAGAGTCACAACTTTTTAAGGTAAATTTAAGTCAAAATGTATATAATATAAAAACATGTTCATTAGGTTACTGGTTATATCTTTAAAATGGTCGTTATAATTGATTTTAAACTAAGGATTCAAAACTTAGTTTGACCAGCATAATCTAATTGGTGAAAACCTGGAGAGGGTTACGCTCAGTAGGTGATTTTATCTTATTTTTATGTAATACTGGCGAAATGAGCAGACGTATCGTCTGATGGTAAGCGATTACCGCCGCTCATGGACACCTGTAACTCCAGAAGCGTCACAAGTGTGTTGGCCGGCCTTTGGGGGATGGGAGAGGGATTGGATTTTGGGCCTCGGATATCCCCACTCACTCACACAACAAACACGGCGCAGGCGCTGTTCCACACCGGTTTTCTGTTAGGCCGAGGTATCATTCCGTTCGAGCGGGCCCATGCATGCCGAAACGTGGCTCTCCCACGGTAAAGATGACTATTAAGATGGCCGTCGATGATGGCAATTGGGTATGAACGAGTAGTGCGTCATGTCTGTCATGTACTGCCTCGGTAGCCTAGCGGTAGCGTATGCGACTGCTGTTCCTGAGGTCTCGGGTTCGATTCCCGGGTCGGATCAAATGTTTGTATGATCTGCAAATATTTGTTTCGGAGTTTGGGTGTTTTCTATGTATGATATGTATGTATTTACAAAAAAAAAAGTATATAAATATTATATCAGTTGTCTAGTACCCATAATACAAGCTCTGCTTAGTTTGGGACTAGATGGCTTTGTGTGTTAGATGTCGGTAATATTTATTATTTATTATTATGTCCGCAGTACGAGGGCACGTTCGCGGAGTACCTGGAGATGCTGACGCAGCTGGGCCACGTGGTGCTGTTCTCGTCGGCGTTCCCGCTGGCCGCGATGTGCGCGCTGCTGAACAACGCGGCCGAGGTTCGCGCCGACGCCTTCAAGCTGTGCCACGTGGCGCAGCGCCCCTTCGGCGAGCGCGTCAAGAGCATCGGCAGCTGGCAGGTCAGTCGCGCCACCTACACACCTACCACCTACACTGCACACGCATTACTCACATTACTCATGTCCACCTTGCTTTTCCCTAATATGACTTTTATGTTTAAGCTGCCAAAATGACTCTGCCCTGCCTGATGGAAAGCATGAGCAGAATCCAAGAGTGGTGGTCACCATCCTCAATGCGAAAAAGAACAATGCAGCATGGTGACCCACACTATGGCGGCCTGGGGGGAAGGGGGATGGTGAGGGAGATAGGGAGCGTTGGATCGGGGTATGGGCCTCCGGTATCCTCACTCACTCGATGAAACACAGCGTAAGCGCTGTTTCACACCGGTTTTCTGTGAGGGCGTGGTATCACTCCGGTCGAGCCGGCCCATTCATGCCGAAGCGTGGCTCTCCCACGGTAAAAATTTAGATAGGTAGATGGGGAACTCTTTATTTGTACACCGTATTACAGTTTTACAAGAGAGTACAGAATCCGACAAATATATAATAAGTTTTTCTTAATCCTGTTATGCAGTGGTTAATTTTTACATGGGTGTCTTTCAGGATTTTGAACCAGAAAATGACATGTTTTAGATTAATCTTGAGTACACCTTGAATTCAATATAGATAATGTGATGGTTCGTAAAAGGCACAGATCGCGTCATCCTAATTGCTGAGGATCGTGATTACTCAAGTGTGGGATGGTGTTCTGCCGGAAAGCATCTCAACACTCGTACCTCTATTTACTCAAATGAAGAGCAACTTGTAGATTGGCGTCCAAGGCTATTTATATCTAGTCGGTCCACCTAATTGGACTGCGTCCAACGGTCACCGGAAAACCGACGCCAAAAGACCAGGAGGACTCGCAATGAAGCATCTCATTATTACATTGATTTGCGCAAGACGGCTGGCAGGAGCTGGATGCGAGAAGCCATAGATCGAACTAAGTGGCGTGAAATTGGAGAGGCCTATGTCCAGCAGTGGACTGCGATAGGCTGATGACGATGATGATGATGATCTCATTATTACATTGATTACTTTGACTCTCGTCTGCATTACATACAATAGCAATATCTCTTTTCGGTACAGCACGCAATGGAAACCATGGTGGGCGTGGCAGTGTTAGTGAACTGCGCGCTCATCGGCCTGTCGGGGCCCGTCCACCGCCTGCTGCCGGACGCCACTCCTGCGCAGACCGTACTCGTCATCGTCGCGCTCGAGGTACCGACCCTTCCATATTGTCTGCCTCTGTGGCGCAGTGGTAGCGAATGACACTGCTGTGCAAGAGGTCTTGGGGATTCCTGGGATATGGGTGGAGGGGCGGGGTATGGGCCGACAGCATCCTAACTCACTCGGTGAAACACAGCGCAAGCGCTGTTTAATACCGGATTTCTGTGAAACATAGTAAACAATGTGACTGCCTCGGTAGCGTAGTGGTAGCGTATGCGACTGATGTCACTGGTCTCGGGTTCGATTCCTAAGTCGGACCAAATGTTTGAATGATCTACAAATATTTGTTTCGGAGTTTGGGTGTATTCTGTGTATAATATGTATGTGTTTATAAAAAAAAAGTATATAAGTATTAATTAATATCAGTTGTCTAATAACCAATAGTACAAGCTCTGCTTAGTTTGGGACTAGATGGCGTTGTGTGTTAAAATGTATTATTATTATTGTATATGTTAGTTACTCTACTGGGTTATCTGGCCTGCCACATACCTTACCTACCTCACTTGGTGTTAAAAAAAACGCCTTGATATTGCATCTGATTTGGTTCGCTTCCCAATCTACCGATTATTGGTGTTTTCTGTACATCTTATATGTATTTCAAAGCAATGAATATATGATACCGTACCGTACCAATACATACCAGTTTAATTTTTATTCCTTTAAAATTAGTTTAAGTTTAGTAATAACACTTTTATATATTTACATTTTGACAGCAAATTGTTAAGTATGAACGTTATTGTAACATTTTTTTTCAATGCATCTAAAATAGTTTTTCAATAAAACTCATTGGTAAATTATGATATAAAACTTTAAAAAAAAAAATCTTTATCTGTATGTATATAAATCTTCTGTGCATGTGTATATTACAAAACTCCTAAACGGTTGAACCGATCTTAATATTTTTTTTTTGTGTCTATTCCTGAGGATTCGAGGATGGTTTAGTTTCATAAAACAAAAAGAAATTGATTTGACTTGCGGCATTACCTGGTGAAGTCATACCGCGGGTAATACCGACGGGCTCATCTAGTGCAAATGTAATACTTTTTTTTTTTTTTTTTTTTAAAAAAGACAACTCCCGTATTAGGAATATACATTCCTGTGTCACGGGGATCTTTACAAACATACATGAAACGGACACAAAGTACACCCAGACTTAGAACAACAATTTATGGATCACACAAAGTGTTGTCCCATGTAGGATTTGAACCCACAACACTTGGCTCAGTAGGAAGCGGTGTGGTGACCACTGAAACCACTAGGCTAACCGTGTAGTCTTTAACTTTAACCAATCCTCTATTTCAGCATGTTGTGTTGGTGATAGTTCTGGCATTACGAATCGCGATCCCAGAAATCCCGACATGGTTAGCTACAGAAATGGCTAAGGTTGAATTCCAGAGGCGAGAAGCTATCAAGAATGCTCATGCTCCACTCATGGTAATATTTTTAACACTTACGCATTAATTTTTTTTTTTTTTTTTTTATATTTAAGCTGCCAAAATGACTCTGCCCTGCCTGATGGAAAGCATGAGCAGAATCCAAGAGTGGTGGTCACCATCCTCAATGCGAAAAAGAACAATGCAGCATGGTGACCCACACTATGGCGGCCTGGGGGGAAGGGGGATGGTGAGGGAGATAGGGAGCGTTGGATCGGGGTATGGGCCTCCGGTATCCTCACTCACTCGATGAAACACAGCGTAAGCGCTGTTTCACACCGGTTTTCTGTGAGGCCGTGGTGTCACTCCGGTCGAGCCGGCCCATTCATGCCGAAGCGTGGCTCTCCCACGGTAAATAAAATAATAAATAATTTGTAGCTTTTAGCCAAGTAAAGATGCAAACAAGAAACGTTATTTGGTTACTTATAATCTAATTGTCTCAAAAAGATCTGTACATCCTGTACCAAATTTGGTAACTCAGCGCTTTTTTTTTCATTTTACCTCACTATATTCTTTACTTTCACGCAATGTTTCTATGCTGGCTTTGCTAATTTAAAACTTAGCACCCGACCTGACCGAGATTTACTCGATATTTTTTTTTTGGTGAATATTCTAAATGTCTGCCTTGCCTATCGATCAAGAAATTTCGGGCTCGATCCCAGGATCGGACTTCTGTTAGGTTTTTCTTACGAGAAATTCTTAATCGCAGCCCGGAGTATAGAAGGTGGCGGAGAGCACGTTAAGCCGTCGGTCCTGGTGGTCATGAGCACCTATGAGAATCGTTATTGGGAAGTCAGTGCCCTCAAATATATTAATAACTAGTTCAATCTTCGAATTTAGTTCGCTCTTAGGATTGAGGAGGTCATACCACGCCACGCCTCGGCATGAATAGGCCGGCTCGACCGGAGTGATACCACGGTCTCACAGAAAACCGGTGTGAAATGGCGCTTACGCTGTATTTCGTCGAGTGAGTCAGGATACCGGAGGCCCATATCCCAATCCTCCCCCCACCCTATCCCCCTCCCCATCCGCCAAAGGCCGGCAACGCACTTGTGACACCTCTGGTGTTACGGGTGTCCATGGGTGGTAATCGCTTACCATCAGGCGATACGTTTGCTCGTTTGCCCATTATGCCAAAAAAAAAGCCAGTCGCTCCATTGAAAAACTGATATTCTGATTACGCCGGTTGAACTAGTAGCCGACCCCAAATAATCTTTTGAATAACATAGGATAGGAAGATGTTGGTTAATATTTTAAAATTGAATCCTAGCTAGATTTATCGTCCTCTAAATATATTAAATTACATAAAAATCTTTGGAACCATTGCCCAGATTCAGATATCTATGTAATACATTTAAACGAAATATTCTTATACATAAATGGCATTTACTGTAGATATACAAACAAAAACGTTTTAGCACTCTAAACACTGTCCAGGGTAACTAGATTGAAGTTTCAAACGATAATTAATGAACCGATAACATGAGTCGTATTTTCATTCTCATGTTTTTTTTTCGTCTTTTAGTCGGAGTGTCCGAGCCAAGACGACATAAGACCTTCGGCCCGTAACACTCCTCGCACCATCACTCCGACTACACCAAAGCAGAACGACAAAGTGACGAACGCTATCAGCGATAAAAAGAAGATATTTGTCGGCAAAATACCAGAAATACCACCGTTCAGGTTAGTGCAGCATAATAATTAAAGCACACGTATTATATTTAGTTATTGAAAATAGACTTTATTGTTATTGCAACAAGAGTGAAGTTTCTGGACTTGATATAGATCCGACTTCATAAGTTACACCTTACAAATCGATCGGCAATAAGACTACAAGAAAATATTTTCATTTAACACCTGGAAACTAGGCTTACCAACTACACGTTATACTAACGACAATTGGGAACTTACTCGATTTATTACTAGCATTTTCCCTCGGCTCCGCCCACTTCTATGTCTTTAAAGAGTAGCCTATGTACTTCCATAACAAGCAAAGATAATACTATGCCCAATTGCATTAGCCGTGAAAGCGTAACAGACAGAATTACTTTCTAATAAAAAACCAAGTATTTATTTTGGTAAATACATTGCAACATTATCTTTAGAAAAGTTACCATTCTGATATTATTACTATTTTAGTAATTCATTATTTATTCATGTAATGTTTATCAAAATTACGCCTGATCACAACTGTGTCTGAAACCACCAATATGAAATACTCTCTCACAAATCACGTGCGCATGAGTCGTCTTTTTTCCTAAATATTTAAAGGTGGAATCTTTATTTTTCTAAATATTTAAAAAAGAATCTGTTTTTTTTTCTAAATATTTAAAAATCGAACTAAGTCATATTTTTGGTTCCTGTCAAACATTAGTTCATAATGTAATTCATAGATATTTTAAATTTTAATTTTATTTTATTTTTTTGGTTTCAGTTAATTTTACACAAGTATATAAATGGATGGGTGTGTAGTGACATGTATTTATAAATTTTATTAATTCCATTACATTAGTATTCTATATGTACGCTTGTTTTAATAATATATGTTATTTTTAATTCTTATTTGCAATAAAACATTTCTATTCGCCATAATCGTTTTACTTGTGTATGTCCCAAGTGAAAGACTAACCGATACTTTCATCAATATACCCTATAAATTTTAAGTGGTTACCTAAAGCTATATGGTCTACAGTATTACGTAAGCAAAGTTTTAATGGTTTCAACTACTACTGTCTTCGCCATTCGATTCAAAGTTATTATAAGCATAGAGTTTTTTCTTTAGAACCTTTTACATAGAATTATATGATATGCGATAAATATTGAAGCATTTATATGTTCATTTCTTCAACTGCTTTGTTCACATTTTTAGTTTAAAAACCTACATATTATCTTATAAATGTATGTATATGTATAGTCTTCTTCTTAGAGAAAAGTAATAAAAGTATGTCGATCTTTTTTCCATCTAGACGAATTTCTACAAAAAAATTTATTCAGAATATTTTTTTCTTCCTCGTTTTTAAATTTAAGCTTTAAGAAGTTTGCAGCTTATGTTGAGAAAACCTTGACGGTAATAGGAATTAATCAATATTTTGACATCGGTCGGCATCGAAGTGTCATAAAAATATCACCGGCTATATTGCGCTGCATCGTAATAAATTTTATTAAATTCTATCGCTTAATTCTTCGCCTTTTACATCAACAGCCGTTAACAGTCTAATACTAGACATAGGCCTCTTCTAATACCTATTTCCAAAATGTGATAACACCAAAATATGACTAGGTGTATTGTGAAATCCGTTATATTTAAAAATAAATATTTCCTGTGGTAATCCTCAAAGTTCATTTATATTATTGTAAAAATTTATGCATAGAACAACTAAACAGCACTATAAACTATCTGCACGTCACGTTTTTCTGTGTAAACACGCTTTCAGCCTTCATTATCACGTATTTATGATGTTGCCACACTATCTCTTGTAATAAAATTCCAGGCCAAAAGCCGCGTCTATCAATGAACCACCTGTGACGACAGGTTCGCTACAGACGTTGCAAGATGTTAGTCCTACGAAACCGATACGACGTAAGGTAATATTTTTAGTTTTATCTGCCATGTATTTACATTCAACGTTTTTAAATTTCTACCAATTGGTAGAATTATTGAAAACAGAATATGGTAATTTCTTAGGATCAAAATTAACATTATTGTTATTGTTTTCGTGAAATTAAGTTTTACATAAAAATGTTACATTAAACGCAATGACGAGAATTATGAAATTTATATGATACATGTACTTGTATTATTTTACGATATTTGATTATATATAAGCCTAAAGTCACAGAGAGACTATCTTATACTAGACATTTAAAGTGGATAGCGAATGTTGCCGGTTTCACCAGTTCGTGATAAAGTTTCAGATAGTTATCTTTCACATAAGTCTATGTAAAACCGCTGAAAAAAATATAGTAATCTGACATATTTCTCTATCTCAGGCTGAAAACTAAATTTAACAGTTAGATAAGTTCAGTATAGACTATCAGGGACTTTATCAGTAAGTGGTAAAACTGAAACCCTTAGAAGATGGATACTATAGTTGACAAACGACTTCATTATATCATTTCCCGGGCCAGTTTCATTGTTGGAAACTCAAGTCGATTCCCATTATGGACAAATATTATTCCGTGAGCAAAATCGTCTGTTTTTATCTACTTATATAGTAGAAATATGCATTTGGAAATAAATTCCGGTTCCGGAAAAAAAATTGCGGGGGTGTCCATGGGCGGCGATAGTCGATTATCATTAGGCGATACGTCTGCTCGTTTGCAAACTATATCATAAAAAAAGTTAAGTATGCTTATCAGCCGTTCGGCTATCATAGTAGTAGTGGCTCTATCTAGTTTTAGGTCAGAGCTGGTGTAAGATAAAAAATCTTTAAATAGAAAAACCTTAGTATTATTGCTGACGTGAAAACGTCCTAAAAATCGATGAAAGCCGGCTGCCGCACGAAGAAGCAGGACTCACTGTCACGTTCCGCCTGAGCCGAGCGTACAAGCGAGAACGCGATACGAACGATAGAGAGGCACAATCGGACTAAGTTCGGCTTGTAACGCATACTTTTCATCAAGGTTTTCCTATGATGTTATCACGTCAAATGATTGTCCGTAAACCGACGTTACAAACAACCAATTTTTCTTATTTTTTCACATATAACATATGCAGGAACGATGAGGTAATGACATCCGTATCGTTTATAGGAAGGTACGCCGGGAGCTCCTTTGTCGTTGTTGGGTGTGCGAGGCTTAAGAGATGAGCCTTTGCATAGATCGGCGCACTGCATCCCACATCCTGCACAACATAAGCCACTAATAAACCCTACACTTCAGGTATTCGACTTGTCATTTTGAATTTAATTTGCTACTAATTTGAGCTATTCTATATAATATATTCTTTTACTTTATGAGAGAAATACAAGATGTTTATTACATGTTTTTTTATAGATATAATAGGTATGATGACTAATTATGAAAAACTGTTTTATGATGTTCGGAAGTATCCCCTATATATATATATTGTCAAAAACAGTTATATTTCTAAAGTTTTTGTAGGAAAAAATTTCGATTTCAATTTAAATTTTAACTCTCGTGAAAACGCTCGGTGGTGTCATGGCGTCTGTTTGTGTAAGACGCGACGTCACTATTTGTCAACCAGTGTCAAATGAAGCTCTTAAAAACAGTAAAGTGATCATCGATTATATCCAAACAAAGTGAGCTTGAACAGTGACGTAACTCGCTCTGATTGGTGTATTCTGTAGTTTTATTTTTTTTAAATTAACTATTAATCTCGCTCTAAATACATGTACAAATATGTGTACTCTATGAACCCCATTTCATCAGATAAATACATAATTTTAGTGGTTCCTGGTTACTGTCATCATGCCTATTTTAATGAGTCAAATGGAAACTCATCATGAGTCAAGTGCTACCGGCGCGGCGGTGTAGTTGAAATTGTACGATCGTCAAAATGTTTTATGAAAATTAAAGTTAATCTTTAGCAATCATTACAGTCTATGATGCATTGTCTAACTTTTTGACGACCCGGTCTTTTTTCATTGTTAAACTTTTTGTACTGGATTGTGTCTGACCATATCAACCAAAACTGACAGGTATATTTTTTTTTTTTTTATTTATATTTAAGCTGCCAAAATGACTCTGCCCTGCCTGATGGAAAGCATGAGCAGAATCCAAGAGTGGTGGTCACCATACTCAATGCGAAAAAGAACAATGCAGCATAGTGACCCACACTATGGCGGCCTGGGGGGAAGGGGGATGGTGAGGGAGATAGGGAGCGTTGGATCGGGGTTTGGGCCTCCGGTATCCTCACTCACTCGATGAAACACAGCGTAAGCGCTGTTTCACACCGGTTTTCTGTGAGGCCGTGGTATCACTCCGGTCGAGCCGGCCCATTCATGCCGAAGCTTGGCTCTCCCACGGTATATATGGTGATTTTAATTTTAGTATATACCTAATCGCGAAACCGTAGTATGGTTAGATGAATCGACAACTAGAGGACCTTGTCTTGATGTAATTAGAGAAAAATGGTATATAATCGATCTATTATAATATTAAATGTAATGTTCTCGTAGGAATTATCCGGTAGCGTAAGTGCGGGTGGGTCGGAGCCGGATCTAAACGCGGTGCCGTCTTCAGCGCCATCTATTGACGCGAGCGCTACATCTAGCGAGGACGACAAACCCAAGGATAAGGGAAGTAAGTATTGTATTAATGTAATTAACTTATATTAAAATGACTCCCTATTTCACTTATGGCATTATGCGCTAAAGGCTGAACCATTTTCAATTTATCCCATTCGTGTTTTGCTGTCCTATAACAAACACAACCAAAATTGACACGGGACCGTGGACAAGGGAAATAGGGCTTCTTTTATGTATTTGTGACATTGAGAATACAAAATCCATAGTTCAGACAAGGCATCGTCCGTCGAGTCAGAGATTTATTTTGGCAATAAGCTGGTTGGGTTGGTTTTGATGTTAAATATCTGTCAATTTTATGTTTTCGGCATGAATGGGCTGCCTCGACCGGGGTATACCAAATACCACGGCCTCACAGAAAACCGGTGTGATTTAGTGAGTGGGGATACCGTAGGTGCGTAACATCTAGAGACGGTGCCCGCTTCTGGGCGGGCTAGCGCTGGGAGGGGTCCGGATGGCGTAAGAAAACGGTTCCCGGATCTCTCCCGTGTCAGGCGCAGAGTGGCACACCGTGGTGGTTTAGTGGGTAGTCTGGCGTGTCAGTCAGGAATCCCATACGAAGCGAACCCCCTGCCCCGCGGGGTGGGGGGGGGAGTACATTGCGTGAACGCATTCATCCACGTAAAAAAAAGGTGCATAACCCTCTCCCATTCCCCAAGACCGGCAACGCACTTGTGACGCCTCTGGTGTTGCGGGTATCCATGGGCGGCGGTAATCGCTTACCATCAGGCGATTCGTATGGTCATTTGCCCCTTATCACATAAAAATAATAGTATTTTATAGCTCTGCAGTAAGGTGTACAAATAAATAATTTTATATCTATCTCTTTTGGCACTACTAATCGCAAATGTGGAGTGTATGATATATTTGAATTCATATTTTTAATTACTACTTAAGACGTATTTAAGGTTGCCTGGAAGAGATTGCTTTAGGCTATAAGGTCGCCCTTTGTACACTCCGTCTCACATTTTATGTACTCTCTTCTAACTGTAATATTATAGTGTGCAAATAAAGAGCTTTCTGTCTATCTATATATTTTATTTTATTTTTTCTTTTATTTATTTTATAGTATTATTATTATTTCATATCATTATTCATTAAATTTGTAATATTTTTATTATAAATACCCGGCTCCAGCTTTGAATAAAACCATCCAATAATAAGGCCGCCCTTTGTACATCACATTTTCATTTTTTCTTTTTTTATGTTAATTTTTAGGATTGTATATTGTGTGTAAACCTTGATGTACATCATCATCATCATCATCATAATATCAATAATGTACATCATCATCATCAGCATAATCTATCTATCTATGTATTTTTGTGTTGTTGTGGCATCCGTATTTATTTTTAAAGTGTTAGTGTCGTCATTAATCACCCACGCAAGTACATTATGTTTGACGCATCTAAGAGTGAATACATAGGTACAATAGAACATCGATGAGTTATACTAACATACCGGCGAACTGCCTCTGTTTTTTTATCTAAATAAACGACTCTACTCTGCCTTACGGAAAGCATGAGCAGGATGAAACGGTAGTGGGCACAATACTGTTGGATCTGTGAGAGGGTAGTACCGCCCAGTTCGAGCTGAAATCAGCGTAGCTCTGTGATCTATGTACCGCCCATACACAGCTTGTAAGTAGTCACATGATGGCATAAGCAGGTCGGTCCCGAGCGAAGGCGGCGTTGGTGAAGCGAGTGCGGTCGGTGGCGGTGTTCTCGCTGGGGCTGCGCCGGGCGAGGGAGGCGGCCGCCGCTACTGGCGACAAGCACGACCGCACACCGCACACGCCCGACAAGAACGCCATGGTGAGTCACACTTGACCTAATCTCCTCTAACCCCGTGGTACACGTCGAAAGAGATCCTCCACCGTTGTTGTACACAGTCGCACCCCTTATATGACTCTGTAGCTCTCATCATCATTAACAGTGGATAAAGAGGCCACGTCTATTGCCGGTCGATTGTTCGGTAAAAATGTTCTTAATTCGATGGGACTCGGCTCCCCCGTAACTAGACAAAGATTTAAGCCTCTCGTGTACAGACCAAGTGTCTGGGTAGAGGTTGTGTTAAGTCTTTCTTCTTATTGCAGTTCTGTTGTTCTGCAAAGTCGGTACTTACGACACTAGAACGTAATATATTTTGTATAGTTGGTCAATTTCGAAGTATTTTTCCGTCAAACTGCCTTACCCTTTCTTGAGCGACACAAATGAAAGTACACAATTCGTAAATATGCTAATATAAACAAACAAACAACAACCCATAATGTCCCACTGCTGGGCTCGGGTCTCCTCTCAGGAGAGGGTTAAGGCCACACATGGGCGCTCATAGCCCAGTTGCACTCGGTGATTAGAAACAATCATCGAGGGCAAGCAACTATGGCGCGGTCGGTACCTGTATGGGTGACCGCTGGTGGCATGTTACCATGAGCATCTCCGTGATTCAGAGGTCACGTTAAGCAGTCGGTCCCGGTTGTTATCATACGATAACAGTCGTGAAGCTTAGTTGGAGGCCTTCGGGCGGCTTAAAAAACATCCAACGGCAAGGTTTACGTAGCCACAACGTTGTCTTGCCAGTCCCCAACCCGCACTTGGCCAGCGTGGGGATGTATGCTAATATAAACCACTGTTAAATGTTTTACACCCTACATATTGTCATTCGAAAAGTGTTCATATTTACGTCATTTTGTTTGTTTCCAGAGTCTGCCAGCGCCCATGCTTGGTGGGGAGCTCTCCCTCATTCCTATAGAACAGCTGATACAAGTGGAAGATGTCAAGCCACGTCCTTCGTAGACCGGTACCGCTTATTTGATATACTCACCAACATTCGTGTTGTCGGCACTTGAATATGGCACATTATAATAGCTTATTACTAAGGAAAATTTTTTTTAGAAATTTTGAATTTGCTACCTCCTTGATATATTTCAGGCAAAGTTGTTTTATTTCTATGAGTTGTTTTGTCTGCAATTAATAAATTTACGTATGATTAATCCTTGCAAGTAGCAAGTGGTTACAAGTTTATTTACTGAGGAATAAAATAGCTCTAAAAAAGTAAGTACTTATATTACCTTTAAATTTAGCTGTTAAACAAATGATTAAAACATGTAAGTGCAATATTCAAACCAACAACTGTAACTGTACTGTTTGTGTTACCGGTAAAAAAAAATTGGAGTACGAGAGATAGTTGGCAACACCGTCAGTAGATAGTGCATATTTAGATCATAGACTAGTATTAGAGTAATACTGTGTAAAGGTATCAAAAGACGAGGATTTAAATGTTGCCACTCAGTGAAAGGTAAAAATGTATGGCACTAAACAAATCCTTGTATAAGGATCTGATATTTTTGATCGGATATGAACTAATATTTTTCACACACTTACAAAGAATCAAAGTGGTAAGAAATGCATTTCTTAAATCCTTCAGAATATATTGAAAACAAATCAGATTTAAAGTGTATGTAAGCACTGTGCAATATAAATTGGATTTAATTTCGTCATATTTAGAGTTGATATTTATTTAACTAAGTTGAGAGGTGGGAATTCTGTACCAATACTAATCATGCAAGTCGTGTATTCGAGTGGCAATCTTTATTGAAGATTCGTTATATTCGTAGTAGTAAGTAGTCCCTTTTGTATTCGTTAACTCTAGCTATTGTTATAGAAAGTTGTAACTGCGAGATATAATTAATTTGTAAACATTTAAAGTTTTTCAATGATTCCTTTCATTGGTACAAATTGTAAGGGTGTTTTTTTAAATTTTTAATGTATTGAATACCGTTTGAAAATATTAAGTGCTACATTTAAACTATTGTGATAGGATTAGAAATATTTTAGCCTTGACAGTCGAGTGAACTATAAGTAGTTAGGGATCACTCGAATATTCAAATTTCAAACTTATTTCAATGATGTTAGGAGATATTATTACTTGAACGTTTCTTAAACAATGTTGTGTTGAGGTAAAACAGCGACGTGAGTAAGATGGATATCTGATACAACTCGTGAGGTAGGTCGAATGATGGGTTTTTGATGTATTTTACGCGTTTCGACGACATTTTTCAATGTTAAATATTTTTGGCATTTTATAAGCATTGTACAAATTTCGCGCTAGTCAAATAAACTTGATAAATTTAATCATTTATTACTGTAATCATAAAAACCATTTTTGAATGATTAATTAATCTAAAATTATGAAATCCCTGGAATATCAATTGAAAATGTCTGTATTTTTTTTTTACCATAAATTTCTCGTACTTTCATTCATTTTTATATTAAGTTAATTTTAAATTCCTAAAAACATCACATTTTAGTACACAGATTTCCTTTTGAACATACAATTGAATGTCGAATGGGTTGTGATCAGGCCTAGTATTATTCGCTATTCCAATACCTGTAACTTTGATTGAGTACGTTATTTATCTGGTCAGAATACCTAGTGTATATTAAGTTGCACTAGTATTCTGGTTTGTCGCAATATATGGTCCTTTTCTAAACTTCTGTCGAAAGCAATCGTCAGACAATAATTTCGTATTGCTCATTGTTCGTTGAATGTTCTTTTCAAAATATCTGGCCGAGTGAAAAAATCTTACACATCTTGGATAGCTTTGCCAACTTGTCAACCTGTAGCCTTAAATTGTATATCACTAGCCGACCTATGCATTTTCGTCTGCGTCTCTAGTTGATACTTTGCTCCTATTGTTAATAGCGTGATGTTACATAGCCTATAATCTTCCTCAACAAATGGGCTATATAACACTAGACTTGTTGAAATAGAGACAGCCGTTCACGCGTAAGCCGTGATCAATGAAAAAGGGAACTCATTTTTATAATTAAATTAGTAAGATTGCTAAGAGCGTGTTAACATTAAAATATTTAAATTTTAACACGCTCTTACCAATCTTGCTAAGCTTAGAACACTTCACCAAGTTTCGAAGTTTTCATATGGATCCCCAACTTTTTGCAGATGTAATATAGCCCTATGTTGCTTGGGGGTGATTTAGCTTCCGAAGGTGAAAGAATTTTACAAATCGGTTCAGTACTTTCGGAGTCTATTCATTGTTTACAAACAAACAATCAAATCTTTCTTCTGTATAATATATTTGTGATTGGTATGCATAATTATTTTGACTCCCGGCCAGCTTGTACATACAATTGTTAGGTATTAATAAATATTATAAAACTATAGAATCTCTTTTTAAAACAGCTAGATTTATCCATCCTTCTCACATTATGGCAATCGCCTTTGGTCACATTTCATACATTATTAATCTCTTCAAAGTCATTGTCACACATATGTGATGACATTTCGTAGTAGGGTTACACAAAATAATGATGTGAATGATGATATCGTCCTAAAATTTTTATTCGTCCTTTGTATACGTCAGTACAAAATAAAAAAATAAATGAGTTCATATAATATCAAAATACCAACATAAAAAAATAGGTTAGCAAGTCTTAAATAAGCCAATAGCTATCTAACATTTGTTCTGCTTGCATTACATTAATTACTGAAAGTATTTACTTTTAAATATTCTATTTATTGAGGATTTCCATCGAAATGAAATCGATAATTGTTTTTTATTACAAAGAAGTCTCCCAGTTGCTGAAAATTTGTACACGTGTCATTAAACTCTTAATATACTCATTAGTTCCGTTTATAATATCCTATCTGAAGTTTTATCAAGAGATAGGTTATTGGAACGATGATCCAATGTATCATGTGATGATGTTATGTGTACGTATAGTGATTAGATTCTTTCATTAATAAATTCATTGAATCACTGATAATAAGAAATATAATAGACTATTAATGGATAATTACAGATATTCTTGTTTTCAATCTGAGAAATCGGGATTCTTTATCAGATATACATATATATTTTTTGTAGTGTTTTTTTTTTATGCAATAGTGGGCAAACGAGCAGACGCATCGCCTGATGGTTAGTGATTACTGCCACCTGTGGACACCCGCAACACCAGAGGTGTCGGTATGGGCCTTCGGTATCTTCACTCATTCGGTGAAACACAGCGCAGGCTCTGTTTCAAACCAGTTTTCTGTGAGCCCGTGGTATCACTCCGGTCAAGCCGACTCATTTATGCCGAAGCGTGGCTCTTTTGTTATATGTTAAAAGTGTGTTTCGAAATGTGTACTTCCATATAGCATCGAATTGTAGTATTGTAATAAAAATTGTAGAAGAAATCGACTCCTTATATTTTTTTGTTCTATTTTTTCCGACTAAAAATCGTCAATACTGTCAATTAATAATGTTACATATATGTTTAGAAATAGCTACTCAATGATATCTGTGTTTATTGATACTCGCTTTATTTGTTAAATGATTTTTCTAAAATGTTAACTTATAATAACCGTACTTTAGACAAGTTATATTTAGTTGAGCTTTTCATTGCAAAATTTTTGTATTAGAACTTGTATATTTGATATAGTAGTTAAATATTAGCATAAGGACATGTGTATATCATCTGTTTTAGTGAATTTATCACTTAGTGCCTAGCTTATATTCTGCCATTAAATTAAGATTGTCAGCAATAATTTGTAGGTATCTTGTCTTTGCCTACCGCTTCAATTGTTTATACAAACTTTATACCTTTCTTCCTAGCCTTCAAGCTTTGATATTCTAAAAACGCTTTATCTTATGAACTACTAGTTGACTCTTGAAACTTTGTCTACGTCCTCATAGAGCAACTCGGTAAGAAGTAGTTATACGCAGGCGGTCCCCTTAATCAAAGTATAAGCCCAAATGGGCCTACATAAATTAAAATTGTTATGTATGAGTGTGTTATGTGTGAGTGATAGCCGATTATTTATCTGTGTATGTGTGAATATTGCCCCCCGTAAAAATTGGACTGTTTTGTACCGGAAAAAGACGCAATAGCTATTCCACTCCGATACGCCGGCCTGTGTTGCTCTATGACGTATTAAATTAATTGGTACTGTCAAATACTACACGAAATAATATAAATTTCAAATAACATTGCAATATTTTTATTCATACTCAGCTCCTAGTCATGGTAGCGTAATTATATGTAGCTTATGGCTTTCCTCGATAAAATAAAAATCTATCCAGCACTGTAATAATTCCTTAATAAATTACAAACTGTTCCGAAAGAAATAATTTCAATATGAAATTCAATACTGATAGTTATTCTTGCGTGATGCCGTGGCAATATTTCAAATCATAGCAACATCGTATAACAGTCCACTCCAGGGCATAAACCTAACTTGTTAAAGGAGGTTCTTTTAGATTTGAAACTAGTTTTTATGATGTGGCGAGCAAATGAATAGACGCATCCCTCCGATACATGTGACAGCCACTCCCACCTAAATACGGGAATTTAAAACCGAAGATAACATCAGTAATTCGATGACAAAATTAATTAGGGTTTTCTTTGAGACTATGCTATAATTTCGCTTGGGTGAAATGGTATATCTTTAACAAAATGGCCTGTTGAATATTTAACTGATAAGTTGATTTTATATGTATTATGTAAATAGATATTTACTCAGTTTAGATCTATAGACGTTGAACTTGCATTAACTTCGCAAATTAAGAATCAAACCTTACTGGTATAGTAATATTCTTACTTAAAATATTCGTGTATTAAAAATAAGCAATCTTGGTTTTTAAATTTAATAGCAGATGATATATTTATGACTGAGTCATTCTTGAATTTTATTGCGAAATTTTAGATAAACAGGTGAATTAAAATTGTGTACTTTTAAAAAAATTAAAAGTAATATTAGTTTCCTAGGATTTTTTATGTTCAATTTAGTACCAGAGAAAATTTATTTAAAACAACAGTAATGTAAGTTAGACCTGACAAAGTGATGTTCAGGTGTACTCAGATGTACTCTAAGCTGATCAATTTATCACCTGAGGATATATAAACAATTAAGTCATATTCAAATACGACGAATTAAATATATTTAGTCGCCATTGTAAATGACTTAGTATTTATTCCTGTGTATAAATTTTGGGTTATGAACGTTCCATCGAACATAAAAAATGATTAACACAGACTATTCCTATTGTGCTTATCAAGATATGATACCAAGTTAACGTATAAATTTAGTATACGATTTTAACTCGCCCTGTAATTGAAAAACAACGTCCAATCCTAAAGCATTTTAGTATTTTTTTAAATATAAAAAAGAAAGGAAAAAGAAACAATAATTATATATTTTTTAATCTTTGGCCTCGACCCTTTATACATTTATGTCATGAAAATAATTGCCCGGGTACTTTGTTTTATGTGTAACTTTCTAACCATTTGCGTTAGTGTGTAATCGACGATACATTGGCAAATGTCGTCTATATTGTTGGATGGACACGCTTTCGACTGCAGACAAAGTGTGTGTTATTCATTCTGACGTATTGCGTTTTCATTTTAATTGGCAAATGTCGTCTATATTATTGGATGGATATGCTTTCGACTACAGACAAAGTGTGTGTTATTCATTCTGACGTATTGCGTTTTCATTTTAATTGGCAAATGTCGTCTATATTATTGGATGGATATGCTTTCGACTACAGACAAAGTGTGTGTTATTCATTCTGACGTATTGCGTTTTCATTTTAATTGGCAAATGTCGTCTATATTATTGGATGGATATGCTTTCGACTACAGACAAAGTGTGTGTTATTCATTCTGACGTATTGCGTTTTCATTCTTATTTACTTCGTGTTTTTTTAAGATGTAAGCTATATTATTGTAGCTTTACATAGCAAATTGCATAGAAAATATGAGATTTATCACATATTTTCTATAAAATGTAGCCCACAACTTAAATATAGTTTTAAAAAAATCGGTTCCAAAAGTCGAATAAACAAATATAAACCTCGGTGAAGCTAATAAAAGCTTGACGCTACTAGAATGAAAAATATTAGATGAGAATAACCGATTGGTATATTATATTTAAAGATAATAAAAAACATTTTAGTTCTCTTTTATCCCCCGATATCTTTATTTATTAATACACATAATTATTATTTTTCATACTAACTTATTCAAGTTTTGACATATGTCTTTGTATTGTTATTTAGTTTAGTTAGACTGCATCTTTAGTTTGTTACCTTAATCGTACTTTAACATTATTCCTTACAATTGCTTAATCTAACTTTATATTTTTAATAATATCGCAGTACAACATATTTCTTGTACTACATGAACGATTCATATTTACATATAAAATATACACATATTAAAAATATTTGAATATTAAAATTTTTTCGGTAATGGCAATCAGAAGCTAACAGGCCTAGCCAAAATATAAGTAAATCTATTTCTACAATCGCTAACGCGTCTTTATTATTATTATATTATTTTTCTTATAATTCATAATGAGGTAATTCGACAGATAACTAGAGTAATGAAGTGAAAGTAGATCGGTCATAGATGAACCAATGGTCGCTGGAGACGAAATGGTGGTGGTTAGTGGCGTATGGATGCGGACTAAGACCGGGATGGTTGGCGCTCCTTGGGTGAGACCTTCGTACAGTCACTACTGTACGAAGTTTTACCATCGGACGACGGAGCCCGCTTCAGTGCGGGCGGGCGCTGGGAGGGGTCCGGATGGCGTAAGAAAGCGGTTCCCGGATCTCTCCCGCCTCAGGCGCAGAGTGGCACACTGTGTGGTTTTAGTCGGTTCGATTCCGACACAACGCCCCGCTGCAAACCCCGGTGGGGTGAAGGCCCGAGGGGGTTTCCAAACGTAAAGAAAAAAAATCACTACTGTACGAAGGTCTCCCTCAATCCTCTGACAGCGATCGGTTGATAAACTATTTTGTTTTGAAAACGTAACTTAACGTGGATTTTTCTGATTACCTTTTGTGGAATGTCAACTTGGCTAGCCCTGCATGATTCTGTGGTGTTTTTATAAAAAAAAACTAACCCAACGGATGATCTTAAACTTTCTACTCTGAGGAGAAGCTAGATCAAAAGTGATTTCAGGTCTCTCTTTACAGATTCAAGTCCTAATCACCTACTGCAATAATTAATCGTGTGCGTAATGTTAAGTGTTGATCTTATATAAATAGTTTTGCTCTAGGTACGTCGTTTACAGTATTAGGGATCTGAAAGTATTTACTAAGAATAAACCAACATGTAAAAATTCAGTAGAGAAAATGTTCGCGTTTAGACTTTCAATACGATTTAGAGAAACAAGGATTAAATAGTATTCAAGAACTCCTAGAAGATTTCCTCTGTAGGGGACTCATTTTGTATGTAGATATCAGTCGTCCATCACTATAATATAGTAAATAAAGCTTCATTCTACAATGTATTGTGTCGTAGATATTAAAATTCGTTGTTGTACTTATTTTTTATACAGAATATTGATAAATGTTGCATTTTTGTGTAGATTAAATATATTCGCAGAATTATAGGGCTTGTTTTCTTTCAGTCACCTATTTAATATATCTATTTTTACCCTAAACTTAACGGTTTTGCAAGAAAAGGAACAGAAAAAGTACGTTTTAATATCTTATATTTGTTATCAAAATCTTTGTACCACCTTTTACGAAAATAGGCGAACGGAGGTGTATGAAATTCACCACAGTTACAGTACATAAGGAGGAGTGTAAAAAGTTCAAAAAGAGGAGTGTAAAACCGACTAAAGTTGTTGCTGACCCCAAATAATCTTTGGCTATTACATAATTATTTAGAGTAATATAAAAATAACCACATACAATTCCAAATTAATTAGGTCAATGTCCATGTAACGATCATCATGGCCACATATCCATCCATCTATGTTTGTTCCAAATATACTATCGTAATCGTTTATAATTAACAGCATTTATAATTAACACGTTCTTTGAAAGGCGGTTATTGGTCTATTACTAAGAACCAACCTAAAATGACAATATTCTTTTTTTTTTTTTAAAGACAGCTCTCGCATTTGGAATATACATTCCTGTGTCGCGGGGATCTTTACAAACATATATGAAACGGACACAAAGTACACCCAGACTTAGAACAACAATTTATGGATCACACAAAGTGTTGTCCCAGATAGGATTTGAACCCACAACACTTGGCGCGGTAGGAAGTGGTATGGCGACTACTGAAACCACAAGTCCAACCTTGTAGTCAAAACCGTGTATTCGGATCGCGTTTGGTTGGGAATGCGAAATCGTAGGCCCAATGATACAGAAGAATCACAGTAGGCCATTATAGTGTGGTTCACTTTTCTGCATTGTTGTGTTGCCTGCATTTGCAATGAGTTTGGTGGCCACCACTTTTGGTAAAAAAAATGCTGATCATAATATTACGCATAGGTCTAAACGGTCTTGATAATGAAGGTTAATCCCCAGTCCACGCCTCGTCGAATGATCTAATAAAGGAAATGTGTACGTTTTTCTTTAATCTAAGCAGAACTCCAAGTTAGAAAAAAATCATGGAACAAAATACTGAGATACAACAAAGCATTTTCTATCCGCAAGATACGATGAGGTGTTACAAAAAATGACCACGTTGAACAAAAAAATAAGGCCTATTAACTAAAAATATAATCACTTCAGAGTAAAATTGAGGTTTTAGAACGGAACTCACGCGCTACTTCTGTTGAAATCAGGAATATCCCCAAACAGACAACAGAGAATAAATCTACTTTAAGCTTACTGGGCAAGACGGTAGGTAAAGTTATACAGCACCAAATTTCTGACTCGAATATTCACGACGTTTACAGTGTTAGAACCAAAAATGAGCCAGGCAACCACTTACTTGTTAATTTTTCTACTGCATTGTGTAAGGATAGTTTTGTCAAGAAATGTAGAAGTTTCAACAAAACGAATAAGGAGAATAAGTTTAACACTTCTCACCTTATTTTACATGGAATTCCTAAACCTTTTTTTGTCGATGAATCACTGACAAGCCTTGGTAGAAGACTTGCTTTCATGGCTAGAAAATTAAAGGTAAAAGAAAATGATTATCACAGCACTTAGACCTCGTATGGTAAAATTTACATCAAGAAAAACGCAGGACACACACACAAAGTTTATTACTTAAATGACTGTTAATCTCTTTCATAAGTTTACATAGAATTATTTACCACTTTTTGCTATTGATTACTGCTTATTTTTACTGCTTACACTTTTACACACATTACATTACTATCAATAACAAGAAATACTTATACACCACAGCACATACCAAAGATACTAATATATATTGTTATATACCAAGGTTCATACGTCATATTACTCACTCTCTGCTGTCTTTTAACACTCGCGTAAATTCGTCTACAAGCAGAAGCCAATCTTTCTTACAACACTACAACACGTACAGTATTTACCATTTTATAGATACTACTTTTTTTCCGAATTGCGACCATATAAAATGTGAACCTATATACTCGCTTCAGATATATAAATATTCTACTAACCACTTGCACTTTGCCACCCCCTGCTACAGCGGTTTTATCTGTGGTAAGTCACATTAATCTGTACACTTAACTTCACACCAGGGATGTGAGATTAATGGAAAAGAATCAATTAAATAAGAATCGATTTTCCTTTATCCAAAATTAATGGATTTGTCGAAAATCGATTATAATAACAATAAATAATCTATTTCTTCAAAAAAACCGTTTTTTTGTATTATTAAAAAGTACATGCTTTTCATATTCCAATTATAAACCTAAATTAAAATGGCTAAATGTACAAGAAGTGCGAAAAAAAAGTTTGTCTGACATTGTTATTATCACAAAAATTTATACAAATATTATGTAACTCCTCAAAATAAGCTTTGAGCAGGTAACTAAAAGTAACTTGTCTTAGTTTGTAAAAATTTATTGGTGTATTTACAAACTAATAAACAAAGAAATAAGTACATATAAAGCTAAAGAAAGATCCAGCTGATAAGATCATAAAATTAACTTACCTAAGATATCGAAATTGTTGAAATAACTTCTTAAAAAAAGTTAAGTAAGACTATGATAGTAATTTATTTAAAATTTCAGCTAACACAAATAGTAAAACGTTATGGGACGCCATCAAAAATGTAACTCATTATAATAAAAGCACTAACGTTACTACAGAATAATTCTATTCTGAAAATCTCTACCTCTATTAATAATATAAATCAATACTTCACTTATAAAGGTAAAACATTAACTGAAAAAGCTGTAATTTGTCCATGTCCCTGACTTTACTTCTGAAATATTTTCGCCTTATTTTGAGCTTAAAAATGGTTAATATGACAGGTAGAGATAATATCTCGGGTCTATTCTTTAAACGTTATCACCATGTTTTGGCAGCCCCCCTCAAATACATATTCAATCTTATGTTTAGTAATGGAGTCTTTCCAAAGGAGTTCAAACTTGCCGTTGTGATTCCTATCTTCAAGAGTGGAAACAGAGCCTGTGTCAACAACTATAGGCCTATTTCCATTCTCTCAACTATATCTAAGTTAGCAGAAAGACTACTTAATAAAATTAACTATCTTGAGACTAAAAATCTATTATCTAATGCTCAGTTTGGATTCCGATCTGGCAAATCAACCAATGACGCAGTGCTTGATCTAATTGATCACATTGTCTTCAAAATGGACACAAAGAAAAAAGTGATCGCAATATATATATTAATTATACAACATAAATTATTTACTGATTACCTCGCCGAAAGATATCAAAGAGTAAAGAGTTAGCGAGGTGGTTCGTGATGATTTACCCATAATTGCTGGGTTGTCACAGGGTAGCGTACTAAGTGGGGTCTGTCTTAGGACCACTCCTGTGGAACGTGGGGTACGACTGGGTCCTTCGAGAACGTCTCCCCTCCGGGCTGGGCGTAATCTGTTACGCCGATGACACATTGGTCACAGCCCGGGGGGCGAACTTTCATGAGGCGGCGTGCCTGGCCACCAGGGGAGTCTCTCTGGTGGTCGGGCGCATCGAGGCGCTGGGCTTGCGGGTGGCCCTGGACAAGACGGAGGCCCCGCTCTTCCATGGGCCCCGTCGCGGGCCGCCCCCCGGCGCCTCCATAGTGGTAAGCTCGGTCCTCGTACCGGTTCGGGCCCAGATGAAGTATCTGGGCCTGATCCTCGACGGTCGGTGGCTCTTCGACGAGCACTTCCGACAGCTTGCTCCGAAGCTGGTCGTCACTGCCTCCGCCCTTGGGCGACTTTTGCCCAATCTGGGTGGAGCCAGTGTCGCAACGCGAAGCCTCTTCACGGGGGTCGTCCGGTCGATGGCGCTGTACGGCGCACCGGTGTGGGCGTCGGCTCTGACCGCCCAGAATAAGGCGCGCCTCTGGCGCCCTCAGAGGGTATTGGCGGTCAGAGCCATACGCGGATACCGCACGGTGTCGACCGAGGCGGCGTGCGCCTTGGCCGGAATACCCCCGTGGGATTTGGAGGCGGAAGTGCTCGCCGAAGTTTATCGACGGGTGGGTGAATTCCGGGCGGAGAGTGGCATGCGCCCTCCGCCCGAAAAGATACGCAAGTGGCGTGAAGCCGCCCGTCGAGCCACGGTGGCTCGTTGGTCTTCGCGGCTGGAGACTCCACGTGCTGGCTTCGCCACCGTGGAAGCTCTCCAGCCCGTCATCCTCGAGTGGGCAGGGCGGCAGCACGGGACCCTTTCCTTGCGACTGACGCAGGTGCTTTCCGGGCACGGTTGCTTCGGGGAGTACCTGCACTCGGTCGCGCGGAGGGAATTGTGTCCCGCCTGCCACCACTGCGACTGCAGTGAGGACTCGGCCCAGCACACGCTGGCGGTGTGCCCCGCTTGGGCGCCGCAGCGTCGGGCCCTCACTGCAGTCATCGGAGGAGATCTCTCGCTGCCGGCCGTCGTACGCTCCATGGCCGGCGGCGAGAGCAGTTTTACCGCGGTCGCGACCTTCTGCGAGGAAGTCATCACGCAGAAGGAGGCGGCGGAGAGGGCCCGGGAGGACGATCTCCACTCGGACCCGATTCGCCGCCGGCGAACCGGGCGGCGGAGGCGCGCCTACCAGCGACTCGTGCCGCCTTGAGTGTGACCGCGGATGGGCGGGACGGGTTTTCCCCCCATCCGCTTCACAGGCCACCCGCGAGGGGGCGACGTTACGCGTGTGCCGTACGTCGCCTAATTTGAGAGTATAAAACATCTAGAGACGGTGCCCGCATCAATGCGGGCAGGCGCTGGGAGGGGTCCGGATGGCGTAAGAAAGCGGTTCCTGGATCTCTCCCGTGTCAGGCGCAGAGTGGCACACCGTGGTGGTTTAGTGGGTAGTCTGGCGAGTCAGTCAGGAGTCCCACACAAAGCGAACCCTCTGTCCCCGCGGGGGGGGGAGCGAAGTGCGTAAATGCATTCCACCATGTAAAACAAAAACAAAAAAGGGTAGCGTACTAGGTCCTACGCTCTTCCTTGCGTTTATTAATGATCTGTGTAAACTTCAACTAAAAAATTGCAAAATCGTAAAAAAATTACGCGTCGACTGTGCTGAGTGAACTTTCAATTGTGGCAGTACAATAAAACATTCCTAGTAAAAATTCTTTTTCTTAACTTTTATCAATTAGTCGTGTGCGGCAGCGTTCACGCCGATATTCCATTGTTCGCCACCGAGAACCGAGAGAAGTACCACAAGAAAACAGGATAGATTAAATCGTGAGGGATGAAAGTGAACTTACACAAACAAATGAGTTGCTACGCGATGATAAAGCTCTCAGATGATTTTCGGTTTTTTTAGCGAGATAAATAAAGCGCGCCTGTATGCCTTACGCGGTGGCGAACGATGGATCGTCGACCGTCGGTGTCGGCGTGGCCGCTAGAAAATCGAACGACAAAAGAATATAGTAGAAAGACAAAAAAAACTTAAGGAGACAGCTGCCCTCTGCTCTACCCTGGGTACGCCCATGCTATTATTACTTTAGGTACACCTAATACTATAGACACACCTTATAGCTACATTAGGAAGACCTAATGCTATAGAAAAATAGAAAACACTGAGTAACGAAATCAAGACTCAATGAAAATAATCAACCATGAAATAACCAGTAAGTACACTCAATTGATTTGTGAACTTCATTAACAATATGAATAATTTGCATGAAGCACGTTTTCTCAAATAAATAAAACAATAGTACCTTTATAGCAATATGATTTAATAAAAAATAACTATGACCTTTGGACGTCTTTGGACAATGATTTTAATAAATCAGAAGTGTTTTTCTTATTCCAATTAGAGTTAATAAATTTCTCAAATGTAAGCGCGGTTACGTCCTTATGTTTAGAAATAAACATTTTCTTGATTACTTCTGTATAATCGGCAGGATATAAACCTGTGTAAGTATCCGGTAAAAGAATTAGTGCTGTCATATAATGTTCTGGCGTATCAAATTTCAGTAGTGCTAAGCCTATGACAACTGAAACATCATTCATCTCTACTTTTGTTGCTTGAACTATTTTCATAACGTGTGTGTACGATTTATCAACAACAATTGACGTTAAATTTGTTATAAATTTATTTTTTTTGAGTAATATATTAATTACATCACCAATATATTCTCCGATATTTAGTAAGATTTCTCTAAGTTCTGAGGCTTTTTCAGTTAAATTTGGTTTCTCATTATAATTTTGATTAATATCAATCAATGCATTCCTCACTGCTATATCCATGTGTATGTCCCATATTGTAAAGTAAATTTCTTCCATTGGCACTGCTTTACTCAACATTTCAATAATCATCTTAAAAATGTCGTTGGTTGATGCAACATATAAATAATGGTGTGTATAACTTCCTTCTTGCATAAATTTTATTAATTTTATTAAAACCTCTCGACCAACATAGCCGTTTCCATTTTCGTCGATGTAACTGTATTGTGTTATGCATTCATTAATTATGGTTTCCGTAATTTCTTTCTTCGATTCATAGTCTCCGGTGTTAGACGCACATGTTAGATACTTGCCAATAAGCTCTAATTTTTTATCATATAAAATAAACAGAGGATGATATATTGTTTTTTCTGGATTAAGATAATCCTTATCCATATCGAGTAAATCTTGTACAAAATCTTCAATAATAGGCCGAATGTGTAATACTTCCAAAAGATAATAATATTTATTCATGTAATCTATTACATCTGACCTTCTTTTTAAGTTTACATTATTCTTCGGTAAGGAATTGACGGCTTTCCAAGCAGTAATTATAAATTCCGATACTAACTGCTCTGGTAAGGGTTGTGACACTACCATTTCAAATATATCTTTGTCATTTTCGTTGAGGCGGGCAGTTAATGCAATTAAGTGTTTAAATAATATACATCGTGCAAATGTTTTTTCTGTAGGAATTTTATCATACAAAGTTTTGTAAACCATCAGTCTCACCGAGGGATTCTTTTTATTCCAAATGTACAGGATTACTTTTCTTAATTGATCTGTATTAAAACATTTAAAAGCGAATTGAATGCTACGTTCTTGCACCAGGGGTCGCATTTGCATCATTTCGCTAAGGAATTCCATACAAAGCGGGAAAGGCAAATTTACTAAGAAAGAACTGATTATGTGCAAGGGACGCAGTACGTACATCATTACATGTTTAATGGGAACTGGCGGACGTGATTGGCATACAGTGGAAACTATAGCATCCTGAATACGAAGCTTTTTAGGATCTTTCTTGCTTTTCTCGTCGTCTATCGGAGCATGCGTCGTCATAAAATGTACTTTGAAAGCATCATTACCTAATAGGAAAATAGCATAGATAGCAGCTTTTGTACACGTCTTTGACAAGGAATTTTTCGATAACCAGTTTTCATAAAATTTAAAACATTGGTACGCAATATCGTGAGTATCATTTGAAAAATAGATTTTCAGTTTCTTAAACAACTGATTTACTCTGAAAGTAGGACTGATCTCTTGAGTTTTTATAATTAGTGGCAGTTTGTCAATTACCATTTTTGGATCAACTTTGAGAAGTTTCATAATTTCGTTTTGGGTAATTTTGTCCGAGGCTACATGCATTATTTCATGAGTCTGAAAGTCTTTGAAATTGTTCACTACATTCATTACCACATCTGGAATATCACCCTTAGTTTTTCCATAAAAACTCATAAGGTCCAATATTTCAGTCACATATTTCCGAAGCGACTGTGGTACTTCTTGTTTTGTATCAAATTCACTAATTTTTTCTTTGTAATAGTCAAATAAGTATTCATAAATCTTTTGTTGATCTGTTAAAGGTGTCTTACGTGAGAGTGCAAGTAATGGATTTAAGTATTCATTTACACTCATGTAGCTTTTCAACTCTTCAGAGAGATTGTTTTCATTAATTATATAGTACAAAATTGTAATTGTTCTGAAATTTTCTACTAAAACGTTGTTATAAAATCTAAAATCATATACTTTTAGCTTTATAAATATTTCATTCAATATTATCCAGCAATTCTTATTGAAATAATATGCTTTATGGTCACGAAGTAACCGGTTAATAAAATCCTGTTGGACATGTTCGGGTTCTTTGCTATCACGATAGTAGTCCAGCAGTCTCTTTATATCAAACTGACTTTTAACAGTCGGAAGAATAAAAAGCATCATGTCACATCGCATCTCTGACGAATCACAATTTCTTACTAAATCAATTATCTTTTCAAAAGCAGTATCAAAATCGAGAATATTGTAAAAAGAATAGCGTTTCAATTCTGGATGGTTTGTGATCTGATTTTCAATCAATTCAAGCTTTTCATCTTTTGTCATTAATTTGAAGCACTGTTGGCTATTAAACTGTTCGAAGTTTTCGAATATTTCACATTTATATTTAGAAAAGAATGTACTTTTTAGATATTGATACCTATGCGCATATGGAATTTTATTGATAAAGCTTTCATAAAATGTACAAAAGCATTCATTCCAGTATTGTTCTACGGTTTCAGGATGTAATTCTGTAACAATCACTTTTGCCTCGTTCGGGGTAACACAATTAACTACGGTTTTCGAGTGTAAGAAGTTAATGTATATTCTTGGTCTCGCCAGTACTCTCTCTTTATTTTTATTCTCTTTATTTGCATTCTCGTCACTCAATAAATGTTTAGTGATCTTTCTATTCAAACGACTGAGGTTAGAAAATGGAGTATATTTTACATGATTCTCTACCAGATCTAAGTATTTTGAATTATCTACCCAATACAAGTGACTAATATTATATAACACTTTAAACTTATTTGGTTCTATTTTTATTGATCTTAAAAGTTTGGCGGCAAGTTCAAAAGATTTACCAATAAAACGTTGAAGATGTTGAAAAGAGATAATACTTTCTATAATATCACTATTTTTTGTTAAAAAAATAATCTTATTTTCTTCAGGGGCATGAGCAGCAAATTTGAAGGCTAATTTTGGTAAGTGAATGTCCATACAATACTCAACAAATTCAGCTGAACGCTTAGCGTCTTTCATGTAAATAGACATAAATGTTAACATTTTCCGTCTCATCTTTACAGACATGAACGGAAATATATTTTCCTTAACAAATTCAGCATTAATTTGTTTGGAGTACTCAACCTTATAAATCCATAAGCATTTGAGAACCCTAGTTATGTACAAACTGTCGCCTCCTTTTAACACTTCTATTAAATAATCTAAACAAAGATGTGTTGAGGCTAGATCAATCTTGATAAACTTATTGATATCCGTAGTATCGCTCATTTTTTTTAAAATTTTGACGCTATTGTATCGAACTGCTGCTTGCTTGACGATCATATTCAGCTGTTTTTGTCTTTCGCCCAGGGTGCCTTTCAGCTTAGTCATGGTGATATTTAGTTTAATCTGAAATTTAAAAATAATACTTTAATATCATCGCACATGCAACTCAAATTCGAAGTGGGATAAAATAAATATACTAATACAGCACTCATCACCATCGTCAGCCTAGTGCAGTCCACTGCTGAACATAGACCTCTCGACAAACATAGCAGTAAAGCTAATAAAAGCATGTTAAGAATAGCTTTACTATCTTGATGGTAAATGGTTGACATCAGTCGTTACAAATGTTGACAAGCCAAGAGTGTGACACACCACCATCTAGTCCCAAACTAAGTAGTGCTAGTATTACGGATACTATACAAGTAATATTAATATATTTACACCAGTTTATGCCCGCGGCTACGCCCGCGTATATGTCGGTTTTCGCGGCAACTAGAAGCCTATGTGTTATTCTGATGTATTAGCTTTTTTTATGGAATATGGGGCAAACGAGCATAGGTATCGTCTAATGGTAAGCGATTACCGCCGCCCATGGACACCCGTAACACCAGAGGCATCACAAGTGCGATGCCGGCCTTAGGGGATGGGGAGGGGGATGAGGGGAAGGGTTGGATTACGGGCCTCCGCTATCCTCTCTCACTCGGTGAAACACATCGCAGGCGCTGTTTCACACCGGTTTTCTGTTAGGCCGTGGTATCACTCCGGTCGTCTCCGGACACGTCGAGGCGGCCGATGCATGTCGAAGCGTGGCTCTCCCACGGTAACCGGTACACGGTAGCTATTTTACTATAAAGTTTCATCCAAATCCGTTCAGTAGTTTTTGGGTGAAAGAGTAACAAACAGCCTCGCAAACTTTCACATTTTGTGAAAACATACATATTATACATAGAAAGCACCCAAACTCCGAATTTTACAAATATATGTATATGGAGATCATACAAACATTTGGTCCAACCCAGTATCGAACCCCCTAAACACAACAGTCGATCACTCCTTATACTAATCAGTTGAGTAGTTAGTTTACCGATTGTGTATGTGTGGAGTGGATACAAATACTCGGGTAGTCTGCAAAGTTACCAACCTAAAGATGATACAAGGAATTTTGTAATTTTTATTTCCTACTTAGAGTTTAAGGGGAGTGTGGAGGAACGGGTGTCAAGTCCCTCCAACACAAAGGGAGGATCCTCCGACCAGGGGAGGTGATTGTGCCTGGCGGGCCTCTGCCCAAGGGTTGATGTTGGTAAGTTGTATATATGTTAATCGGCGCGAAGATTTCTATTGCGCGATGCAGAATTGGTAGCTTCTTAGTTTTCTTCGTTGCTCCGTAGTTCAATGTTTCTTCGGTAGATGCCGTTATTATATATTTTATGTTGTTGCGCTGTATATGGAAGTCGCCTCATCACTCCCCTCCAAGACCGGAGGTCGATATCTGGATGAGTCAGCTGTCTGTGCTCTGTTGAGGAGCTTGCCAGTGCCGGATTGAATAGTTCCAGTGAGTCGGAACTGAATGCCGCTACTCCCAGTGAATTGGGGCTGAAGTGCGCTGATCCCAGTGAGTCGGGATCGCATGCGGTTCGCGGCGCTGCGGTGAGGTCACCAGTGAGTCGGGGCGATTGCTGCGTAGTGGCTGGCTGCTGCATAGACGGGAGAGATATGCTCTGCTTACATGGACCGTAGTTACAGTGTGCTGTGCCTAGACGCTGTTGAGACCGTAGGGGTAAACCAGGCTGAAGCGGTCGCTTCCTACATGTGGTGTATCCCTATTGAAGCCGAGGTTGCTGGCTGGCTGAGACTTGCTGTGGGAGTGAACATGATGGTGGCGCTGCTGCTCTGCTTTATTGAAGGCTGCTTCCAATCACGTCCGGTCACCATTGTGGAGGAACGGGTGTCATGTCCCTCCAACACAAAAGGAGGATCCTCCGACCAGGCGAGGTGATCATGCCTGGCGGGCCACTACCCAAGGGTTGATGTTGGGAAGTTCTATATATATTAATCGGCGCGAGGACTTCTATTGCGCGATGCAGAATTGGTAGCTTCTTAGTTTTCTTGGTTGCTCCGTAGTTCAATGGTTCTTCGCTAGATGGCGCTATTATATATTTTTTGTTGTTACGCTGTATATGGAAGTCGCCACAGGGAGTACCCTTGAGCTTTGCACACTTCTCCCAGCGACACTTATTGGACATGACAGGTTACTGACAAAAGAACTACTAAAATTATGCATTCATATGATAAAATGGGGTTCATATTTTCATATTTAGAGCGAGATTAATAGTTAATTAACATAAATAAACAACAAAATACAACAATCCGCCATGTTAAGTTGAAAGTCACTTATGCATTAAGAATAGAATAGAATGAACTTTATTGTACACCAGTTAAAACAGTTTACATTCAGGAGCATAACATATAAACGACCATGTACAAATGGCGGCCTTATCGCTAAAAAGCAATTTCTTCCAGGCAACCTTAACATGGACAAATTGACTGTATAAATTCGAAGTCATGGATAATTTGGTGTGAAGAAAATAAATAATTAAAGGAAATCATTCAATTAAGATAAATACTAACAATAAAAGATTTAGTGTTACACATTAATAGTCAAATAAATACATAAATATATAGAATATCTACACTTATAAAGGTCACTTTGCTCGGATTTAATCGACGTCACTATACGAAGAGTTATAATTGACACTGGTTGACTAATGGTGACGTCAAGACTGCGACGAGACGTCACAAATGAACACCATGACACCGCAGAAAGTTTTGGCGTGACTTTTAAACTTAAAATTTGAATCGCAAATCTACCAAAACTTTTCTTTTTGTAGAAATATAGGTACTGTTGTTGACAATAGGACATATTTCACTACATCACAAAACAGTTTTTCAAAATTAGTCATCATGCACTGCAGTGCACATGGGCACTGTAGGAATGAGTGCGCACGGGCGCTAAAGGAATAATTCCACACGGGTGAAACGGCTAGGGACGCTTCTGTTACACATACAAAAATTAAGAGAACTAAATTCCCTACTGTTAATGAATTTGGCTGTCTTGACGTTGAGGCTGGATACTTTTTAAACCTCACGGTACATATTCATTATGTTGTTAAAATTTTTAGGGGCTAATTAAATAGTCTATATAAATAAATGAAATTGAAATGTTTGTAATTTTAAATTAACAGCTTAAGGACTCAATTAAATGAAAGTACGTGTAAGATACTCTCAGAAAAAAAAATGTTGCACAATCGCCTTTTTTTATGATATGTGTGGCAAACAAGCAGACGTATCACCTGATGGTAAGCGATTACCGCCGCCCATGAAAACCCGCAACACTAGAGGCGTCACAAGCGCGTTGCCGGTCTTTTAAGAAAGAGTACACTCTGTTCTTGAAGGTTTGAAGGTCGTACAAGTACAAGCCTATTTATTTGCACTTAAACTTAACCTTAAGATACGGAATCTATCTATCTATCTATCCTGTGCACTCTGCACAGGATAGATAGCTAAGGAAGTAATTCTACCTTTATGTACCAAATATAACTACTATCTACTTCATCAGAAGACCAAGTAGGTAGTAATTATATTTGATACAAAAATGTACATATCCTTGCTTGACATTACTAGATTCCAAAATCATATTAAGGTAGCCTGGATTGTTTAATAATCATCGTATAGAAACTTCAACGATGTTTGTTTGTTTGAATTGTGAAATTTTTCCTTAAAGAAACTAGATCTCATGACCTTTCACATCAAAGTAAAAAAATGAATAAATCAAAACTGCCTGCTATTTTCCACTCTAAAAACGCTGTAAGGAATATAGAAATTCTCAAAGGATGTTGTTACTTGTTGAATGAGCAAAATTATGAGAAAAATTTAGTATTCAATAATTTATTCCATTGTTTTTCTTACCGAATGCAAAATATCACATTAGGAATATCATATTATTATATGCAATGAATACCCAGATTCGGAACCACCATTTGCGGATCATACAATTTGGTCCACTGTGGGAATCAAAATCATACCACCCGACATACGAAAAGGCTAGATGTCTGCTTAAACCACTATGCTATTCATGCAGCCGAATTAGGAATGTTTGAATTTAATTTTAAAATACATAAATCAACTTATTGATTCATCATAGGCTTCGAAAACTAATAAAATACTAATTATTTTACCTAAAATTTGTAGAAGACTTTAAATTTGAGTAGATAGAAAATTGAGGAGAATTTAAATTTTAGTATTATCTGAATACCCTCTTTTTTATTTTGTTGTAAAGACTCGAATCATATTTTTTTTTATTGCATTGGAAATGTCTCTTTAAAACATTTAAGCCATGACTTGTAAAAATTTTACTAACATAGTTTTTGTTAAAGATAGAGAGATTTGTTCCCGAAAGTATGTGTAATAGTCCAGGAAGTCTAAAAATGGGTAAAAAACTTATGTCAAAGACACTACAGTTGTTGTACTATGGCTCGGTCTACATCAGTTTTCACAGTTGTCATTTAAAAACAAGAGTTACCTACATTTATAATGTGTTGCAATTCATTTCTGATGAAGCTAGGCAAAGAATGATCCCTTTTGTTATAGACAACACGCATTCGGAATATACATCCTGCTACATCCTGTGCTGCGCAGTAGACTTTACAAACATACATAAAAAGGATACAAAGAACAGCTAGATCCAGAACAACAAAATGTGGATCACACGAAGCTTCCCATGTGGGATTTGAACTAACGACACTTAGTGTACTAGGAAGAGGTGTGGCGACCGCTTAAATCCCTACGTTAATTGTGCAGTCCTATTATTGTAAACACAAGATTTTTTTCTAGTTACAATAGCCATCTAACACATAAATCACTATATACTGAAGAGAAGGTAGAAAAATCATTGTATATCATCAATTTCTATAGAAAACCCTTTTAAAAAATTTACACCCAAATTCTGAATCCTACACTTTGTGTTTTTGAAACCAGTATAAAAATCATTATGTAGTATATTTAAATTTAAGTATATTTAGACCTACTTTAATAGTAATTGAGTATTTTTCCATGTTGGAATGAAATGAATTAATTATATTTCGTTATTGACATTGCACTGTAATTGCATTAAATTCTGTAATATCTAAAAATACTAGTAAAAATGCTCATTCATATTACTTTTTTTTCAGTGTAGGTTGGGATAAAATTAAATGAAAGTTGATCACTACCTGGCATAAAGTACCTACATAATAATAATAAAAATTAAATTAAATTTAATTAAATTATATTATATGTACATAATTAAATTATTATCATACAAAAGTTACTATAATTTTCTTTTCAAAATTGTTCGTATGTGTTTTTGAAAATGTTACGAGAATTCAGGGTATCCGTGACAGTTGTAGTGGGTACTTGTAATGCCTCCATTTCTATTAAAAATATGTGATTACAAGAATAATATCAAATATTTAACAAATATGAAGAAAGAGCCTTAGTCAGAGGGCTTACTAAATGTTTGTAGGTATTTAAACAAAAAATATTTTAAGATCCCACGTTAAAGTACAAGTGACATTAAATCATAACAAATAACTCATCAAAATTACTCACCAACTTGGTAAAATGCAAGCAGACTTTACACCGTAATGTAATATGACGAATTTACAAAATTAGCCAATTTACGACTGCACGGGGTTGAAGAAGATTAATCAATAAATGTAAATTGTGGCGTCCTTTTAGAAAAATCAATAAAATTTTACTAGAGATGCCCATTAATGAGGAACTCGATTATGTCGAATAGTCATTACTATTAATTTCAACTATTTTTTCTCTGTTCGATTATAAGTACATGTGTTTTGTGGTTCGATGTAACTAAGCGCTTTCCCACGTGTGTGGTGATAACCCTGAAGAGTGACAGCTCCGATTATGCGCCGATACATTATTTCTTTAATTTCTCCATGATTTCCTTAGAAGACCTATTAATATTTATATATATTTGGATTCCTGATTAAATTTCCTACCGAGTACTGTTCGAATATTTTAAATCTTTTTATGTATCTGTTGTTAAAAGCGCTAGAAAATAAGTAAGAGATGAAAAAACCCAAAATTTTGTATAAACTTGAATACATTTTTAAAATAAACCATTTTTACTCGTACTTTTTGTTTAATTCTAAAGCTAAACCTTGAATCTATTCAATTTAATCATCACTAGCCATATTTCAATACAAAGTTTTCCATTACAGTTCTTTTGTTACATGAAGTGCACAATATGTATAGACAAAACCTTAAAAAATAATAAGCACTTCTCTAACAAAAACAATTAGAAAAAAGCTTACAAATACTCGACAAGGGCTCGCCAACAGCACGACAAACGGTGAATTGAAAATTGCGCGGGAAAACACACACCGTTCAAGAGAGCGAAATAGATATGATATAGTGATACCTATCTTTATGTTTATTATTTCTAAAGTATAAATATTTATTTAATCATCCTTTTAAAGCCCAACTTATCGCTGCTCCAGCATAAGTGAAACAGTATCCTGAGAAGGATTTTCTATCGTCGTTGGATGCGGCCCCTGCATCAACCAGTCCGATCAAATCTTTGTTTGTCTTTTTGTAATCCAGTCCCATGCTCTTAGTTCCTTTTAAGTATCTTAATACTCTTTTTGTATGTTTAAAGTGCACCTCTCCGTAATAATCACTGATCTGTGATGGGTAGCTTACTAAAAATATTATATATGGCCGAGTAGCTACCGCAAGATACATCAATGTACAGATAAGATTTTTATACGGTGGGTTCTCCCCCTCTTTCTTGGGGTTCTTCACGAGGCAGATACGAGGTTTTATTGGAGTCTTTGAGATTTTACAATCACTCATTATGAAGGTTTCGAGCGCTTTTTCAATATAATATCTCTTGATATAGTTTGATACCTTCATTGGTGTATTTGAGTTCGATACCGAGGAGTTTCTTTGGTTTACCCATATCCTTTAATTCCAATCGTTTAGATAATTGAGCTTTAATTTGCTTAGCTGTCTCTGGGTTAGAGTACGCCATTAAAATATCATCAACATAGATTGTGATTACTATTTTATCTCCTCCTTTTGTCAATACATACACACATTGATCGGCTGATGTGATTTCAAAACCAATCTTACGAAGCTCAGTGTCTAGTTTTTTAAACCACTACCTTCCTGACTGCGCAAGGCCATAGATTGATTTCAGAAGAAGCCAGGCTTTTTCACCTTTTATCTTCCTTATATCCTCTAGCATCTTTCTAGCTTTGTTATATACCGTTAAATCTTCATTATCGCTCTCATCTATCATCACTTCTGTTACATTTCTTCTAAATATTCGGGAATTTTCATTGTTATTTTATCATCTAGTTCACCATTTAGATATGCTGTGGTTACATCCATTTTAGAGAGATTTAGGTCTTCTTCTAATTACATACAATAACTGTTCGGATCGAACTTAGCTTTGCAACAGGTACGAAAGTTTCGTTAAATTCCATACCGGGTATCTGTGTGAAACCTTGAGCGACGAGTCTGGCCTTTTTGATTTCATTATTATCTGGGTGAATTTTCTTTTTCAGAATCATTTTGTGTCTAATTAATCGCATGTTTTCTTTTGCAACTGTCCACCATGTATCATTTTTAATGTGAGCTTTTATTTCAGATTTGATTGCATCCTGGTAACCGATAAGACTATCATAGTTTGCGTTTGTATTATCGTAGTACATTTCTTTTAATACCTCCACGTCTCTGCTTATAGTGACATAATTTTTCTCGGGAATGAAAATTCGTTAACATTTGGTATTTGACGCGTAGCCCATGAATACACCAATCATGGTTTTCTGTAAAACAAATGCTTTGCTTCCAAACACGTGAAGATGGTTTCCCGACAGGGATCTCCCCACCCACATCTCGTATGGTGTACTACCTTTGAGTAGTTTGGTTGGACTTCTATTTACAAGGTAATTTACAGTACTTACAGCTTCAACCCACATTTTTTAAAGGCCGTTTGCATCTATGAGCAACCATCTAGCTTTGTCTAGTAGGGATCGGTTCTTTCGTTCAGTAAAGCCATTTTGTTGAGGCGTATACGGTGCATTTACTCGTCGCTTTATTCCGTTATCGTTCAGGTACTGATTAAACTCTTTATTTACATATTCCGTCCCATTATCAGACTACAGATTTTGTATCTTTAATTTGTGGTAGTTCTCAACTTCTTCCTTGAACTCTTTGAATAATTTGAACACTTCGTTCTTCTGCTTCATAAAGTAGACATAGTTTTATCTCGTAAAATCATTAATAAATGTAACGTAATACAGTGGACCCCCGATAATACGGCCCCTGTCTAATCCGGCGCCCCCTGTAATCCAACATAACTTTGAATTATGTTTGACAATCTTCGCTAATGTAGATCACGCAGGTTTGAACAGGTCACAACTCGTACGCGCCACCGCTATTGTAGATGAATATTTCAAAGCTTCATAATTTGATAAATTCACTACATGTTTTTGATTGATAATTCTTGATTATTTTGGTAGATATGTATGTGCATTTATGCTTAATTTTATAATAAAACGTAAGCTTTCAATTGTTATTTAATTTACTAAATTCGACTTACATAAATTAAGTATGGTTTGTACTTCAAAGTACGTATAGCGGTCTTAGGCAGTGCTCTATAATCCGACAAATTCGATAGTCCGACACTGCTCTGCATAATGTTTGTCGGATTACCGGAGGTCCACTGTACTTTGATCCGGCCACTGTTTCAGTTTCGAATGGGTCACAGACGTCATTGTATATGATTTGCAGGGGTTGAGTTATGCAATCTTTCTTTGGGAATGGTAATCGTGACATTTTGCCCTTAATACATGTATCGCATGTGCCCAAATTTTCTACCTTGAATTCCTTGAGTCATCGTAACTTTTTGTCTTTGGCTATCTTTTTCAAGTCTCATTGACGTTGTCATTGATGTGGCCTAGCTTTTTGTGCCATGCCATTATTTCGGATTAGGCTGTTACTGAGTTTGTCACTTCTTTATAATCATCATTTTGAATTAAATATAGGCCATCATTTTCACGTGCTTTCACCGTTATTATCGCCGTTAGGATCTACGATGTAGGCTTTGTGTTTTTCGAATACCACTTTGTTACCTATATCAGTGATCTTCCCAATTGAAAATAATTTTGAGGACAGATCTGGCACGTATAGTATTTCATGTAGCTTGCATGAATATTCATTTAGGTTCACCTATGACATCCCTTTTCCTTTGATTGTGGTTTTCTGACCTTCTGAAGCCAAATTTACATAACCATCATCTTCGGAAACATTTACAAACAATTGTTTGTAAATGTAAAGGGGTGTGTGGGGGCGAACCACAATCTTTCGCCCCCAGCCAACCTCACCTGCACGTGGTGCACCCTGCTAGATAACAAACGAGGCTCTGGCGACCGACCGATGGCGTTATATCCATCCTAAAAGGTGTAACTAAATACAATAGGCCGGTGATGGGCAGCAGCGTCACCGGTGCAACAAGTTACGCCCTGCGATCACCAACCCGCCTGCCCAGCGTGGTGATTATGGGCTGACCCCCTCCATGAGTAAACAACAGAAGCCACGGCCCCCAGTTCCCGGTAGTCCCGCTATTCCTGGTCATGGTGGCGACCACGGTTACGGCGGGACAGGGGGTGCTAAGAATCACCGGGTTACGGGAGGCCACCACAAAAGACTGACCCTGGCAACGTACAACGGCCGGACGTTACGGCTAGACTCGCATCTGGTACAACTTGAGGAGGAACTTGGGAAGATTAGGTGGCATATCTTAGGGTTATGTGAAGTCCGAAGAGAGGGGGAGGATACCATAATCCTGGACTCAGGTCACCTGATGTACTTCCGCGAAGGAGACCAACGATCCCAAGGTGGCGTGGGGTTTCTGGTAAACAAGTCGCTTTCTGGCAACGTTGTGGAAATTTCAAGTGTGTCGAACAGGGTAGCGTACCTCATTGTCAAGCTTACCGAGAGGTATAGCCTCAAGGTAATGCAAGTGTACGCACCGACCTCGGCTCACTCAGACGATGAGGTGGAGGATATGTTCGATGACATATCGAGGGCCCTCCACTCCACTACTAAAACCCACTACAACGTTGTTATGGGTGACTTCAACGCCAAAGTGGGAGTACAAACTTGCGGCGAATCGGTAATAGGATCCCATGGATTTGGAAACAGGAATCATAGGGGGCAAATGCTCATCAACTTTCTCGAGCGGGAGGGGCTGTTTTTGATGAACTCATTTTTCGAGAAGCAGCCCCAAAGAAAGTGGACGTGGAAAAGCCCGGAAGCTATGACAAAAAATGAGATCGATTTCATCATAACGGACAGGAGGCACATATTCAGAGACGTCTCAGTGCTCAATAGGTTTAACACCGGTAGCGATCACCGACTAGTCCGAGGTTCTCTGAATATCAACTTCAAGGCTGAACGTGTCCGCATGATGAAGTCCAGGCTCCGACCAACTCTGCTCCAAGTCGAGATGGGATCTGAAAAATTCCAGTCAAATCTGGAAAACCGATTTGTTGCCATGGAAACCACAAGAGACGTAAACCAGAACCTTGAAAATGTGGTTCGAATCCTCAGGAGTGAAGGTACGAGATTTTGTCAAATGCAGCGTACAGACACGAAGTCGAAGCTTTCAGAAAAGACACTAGGGTTAATGAAGGAAAGACGTGAGAACCCGCCAGTCACTTCATCGGCAAAACGGACTCTAAACCGAGAGATTAGTAAGCGTGTACGACACGACCTCCGATGCTCCAACACTCTTTTGATTGAAAGAGCAATCGAGCAGAATCGGGGGTCAAAAGTGTTTGTGAAATCTCTTGGAAGAAGCCATTTGACGAAGCTGACCACAGTAAGCGGAGAAGTCGTTGCTTCCAAGCTGGCTGTCCTTTCGGAAGTAGAAAGCTTCTATGGCGATTTGTACGCTTCGCATGCATCTCGACCTGATCCCGAAAATGAGGACCCTCGGGCCAAATTAACACGCCACTTCACCGAAGATCTGCCAGAAGTCAGCATTGACGAAATCGAGATGGCTCTTAGACAGCTGAAAAATGGAAAAGCCCCTGGAGAGGATGGCGTTACTACAGAGCTGTTAAAGGCTGGAGGTAAACCCGTATTAAAGGCGCTCCAAAAGCTTTTCAACGCTGTCCTGTTCGAAGGGAGGACTCCAGAGGCGTGGAGTAGGAGTGTGGTCGTCCTGTTCTTCAAAAAGGGAAATAAAACCATGTTGAGGAACTATCGGCCCATTTCCCTCTTGAGCCACGTCTATAAGCTGTTTTCAAGAGTCATCACGAACCGTCTTGCGCGAAGACTCGACGAATACCAGCCACCGGAGCAGGCTGGGTTTCGGAGCGGATATGGCACCATAGACCACATCCACACAGTGCGGCAGATAATACAGAAGACCGAAGAGTATAATCAGCCCCTGTGTCTAGCATTTGTGGACTATGAAAAGGCCTTTGACTCGATTGAGATCTGGTCTGTTCTGGAGTCCCTGCAGCGTTGCCAAGTAGATTGGCGGTACGTCCGAGTGTTGAGATGTCTCTACAAAGCCGCTACTATGTCCGTCCAAGTACAGGATCAGCATACAAGACCCATACCATTGCATCGAGGAGTGAGGCAAGGGGACGTTATATCCCCGAAATTATTCACTAATGCAATGGAGGACCTGTTTAAGACGCTGCACTGGAAAAGGCGCGGTATCAACATCAATGGCGAATACATCTCTCACTTGCGATTTGCAGATGACATCGTCATCATGGCAGAGACGTTGCAGGACCTACAACAGATGCTGAACGACCTGGCTGACTCGTCTGTGCGCATCGGCCTACGGATGAACTTCGACAAGACCAAGGTCATGTTCAATGAACATGTACTACCGGAACCGGTTGCGGTACACGGTGCCGTTCTCGAAGTTGTTCAAAAATATGTATACCTCGGGCAGGCTTTGCAGTTAGGTAGAAACAGCTTTGAGGACGAGGTGAACAGAAGAATCCAGCTGGGTTGGGCAGCGTTTGGGAAACTTCGTCGGGTCTTCTCATCATCGATCCCACAGTGCCTAAAGACGAAAGTCTTCAATGCGTGCGTCCTACCCGTAATGACTTACGGAGCCGAAACGTGGACACTTACGGTTCGACTGGTCCATAAGTTTAAAGTCGCTCAGCGTGCAATGGAGAGGTATATGCTCGGCGTTTCTCTAAGGGATCGCATTAGAAACGAGGTGATCCGACAAAGAACCAGGGTCATCGACGTAGCCCACAGGATTAGCAAGCTGAAGTGGCAGTGGGCTGGCCACATTTGCCGAAGAACCGATAACCGTTGGGGTAAACGAGTTCTTGAGTGGAGACCGCGTCTCGGCAAACGTAGTGTAGGACGTCCACAAGCCAGGTGGAGCGATGATTTGCGCAAGACGACTGGCAGGAGCTGGATGCGAGAAGCCATAGATCGAACTAAGTGGCGTGAAATTGGAGAGGCCTATGTCCAGCAGTGCACTGCGATAGGCTGATGATGATGATGATGTTTGTTGTTTGTCATATGTGACGTGCAGCCACTGTCTAAACACCACATTTTTTTAAAGTTATTTACAGAATTTACATTTAAACTGATATTAGTGACATTATAACTTAGATTTTTCATGTTTTTGTCATTTTCCTCTGCACTTTTCGGAGGAATTCCGTTGTGTTTCTTCTTGGACCAGCAAGATTCTGTACTAAATGAATTTCTTTTTCTTTATATACAGGGCTTCGATTAGTCTGGTGTCTGGTTGCTGGGTGTCGTCTCTCGCCTGAGACTCTTCAAAGATTTTTACTTTTAGGTCTTCAGGGTTTGGCAACGTGTCCCTCGATTCTATTGCTATTCGTAAATTTTCGTATGACGGAGGCAAGCTTTATAGTATCATTATGCTTAGCAATTCATCCGGTATTTTTACATCCATATCTTTAAGTTTACCTGCGATGTCCAAGAAATTATTCAGATGATCGCGTATGTCCTCGTCTTGGGTTTATCTTTTGAGTACTAACTGCTGTAGCAAAGTTGCCTTTCTGGCTGTTCCTGTACTGTGGTATGTGGCTATCCCATACTGACTTTGACGTCGTGCAGCCTCTTATTTGCTTGAGTTCTGACGGGGATAGTAACAGGATAATCTCTGCTTTGGCTTTCAAATCCTCCTTATTAAATTGCGCCGTCGTAGCAGCATTTGTATCTGTTGGTAGAGTTTTAGTTCCACTTACGATGTCCCACAAATCGTTTTTTATGAGGACTGTCTGGGCTTGAAGATGCCAGGTGTCGTAATATGATTTGGTCAGAGTTTCTATCAAAGAACGAAGTACTTGTGCCACCGGATGCCATTTTGGTTATAGCTTTTTGTTTTATACAAATATTTACAGCTTTTTGGAAAGAAATAACCATCACTTTGTGTTTTTATTTTAACTTTTTACACTTCGTTACGCTCTGCTTCCACTTGATAGGATATATTTCAGAGGAAAAAAAGGCAATCCAAATTGTAAACACTAGTTTTATTATGTTTTACATTTGTTATTCACGACACCTTGGTTATGTTCGATTATGAGTACATGTGTGTCTGTGGTTCGAAGTAAATAATGTTCATGAATCTATTAATTTAAAATTGATGGTATTTAGGAGCATTTATTGCCTTATAATCTAGATATAAGAATAATAATAAAATATATGTTTAAAATGTAAATTGAATGGTATCTATACTGTTTACATTTTTTATTTAAAGTATTTAGGTAATTTTTTCTCTAAGTAATGCAAACCTGAAATCAGTTTCCGAATCAGAGGAGTCAGTTTTACTTTCTGGGCAGCTAATGTGACACGAAAATAAAATATTTACCTCATTCTCAGAAATATGCAATCGATGACTCAATGGTATACAATTTACATGAAATTGTTTTTTACATTGACGGCTTTATATTATTTGTTTCGTTATAGGGCTGAAACAATGGTCAAAAGACACTACTTGCTTGTTTGATCCTACTTGTAACTGTTTTACTTATCTTGTTTATATTTTCCTAATCATCTTTTCGGAACATTTTTTTTTGCATTTTTTTCTTCTCTTAATCTCTTTCTTTCTTGCTTTGCCGCCTCTTCTTTTTGTTTCTTTTAAAAGTTTTCCTTCGCCTGTTGTAAGTAGTTATCCGATGTTAATGCAAATCAATTTGTTAATGTTAATGCGCTCGGTACAGATTTGCCTTTAAATCATCTGAAAAAGATACATTTGAGGTAACAGTTGTCTTCTTATTAGGATTGATATATTGTGATGGACCTGCCGTTGCAAAAAGTTTTTAAATTTGATAACGTTTGTGACTCACTATCATAATAGACTTGTTTAACAGACTGTCTTGTTTTGAATTTTCAGTTATTTTTTTTATCCTTCATTTCAGTGGGATCCCTAGCTGGAATATCAACAGTCTCGGTCAAGTGATCTAAATCAGGTAACACATTATACGTCTCTATTAGCGTTATAGTCTCGGATAACATACCATCAGTTGTATTACATTCTTACATTTAAGTATTATTGTGGGAGAGCCACGCTTCGGCATGCATGGGCCGGCTCGACCGGAGTGATACCACGGCCTCACAGAAAACCGGTGTGAAACAGCGCCTATGCTGTGTTTCACAGAGTGAGTGAGGATATCGGAGGGCCATAATCTAACCCTTCCCCTCATCCCCCTCAACATCCCCCAAGGCTGGCAACGCACTTGTGATGCCTCTGGTGTTACTGGTGTCCATGGGCGGCGGTAATCGCTTACCATTAGGCGATATGTCTGCTCGTTTGCCCCCTATTCCATAAAAAAAGTGATCCATAAATAGTCTTCATAGTCTTGGGTTTTTCAGTCTTCATTTTCTCATTAGTCTCTATTCTATCTTTGGTCCTTATACTATCTCTAGTGTCCATATTCGCCTTAGTCTCTTTTCTGTCCTTAGTTCTCTTTTTATAGTATTCATTGATTTGTTATCCGACATTTTTGATCGATACATTGTGTGACAAAGCAGTTTCTATTAGATCGCAAAATTCTGAGTATGTCAAAACACGTGAAGAGTCTACGTTAACTTCAGGTAAAGTCGCGTCATCTTTAGGTAGTTGTATTTTATTAGACACTTGCTGGAATCTAGTGTTTACTTCGAAAAGGTACAGTCCAGATACGCAAAAACCTTTGATCAACGTTTCTGATTTAGCACACGTGTCAATAACAGTTTTTGATAATGGAGCTATATACTCTTTCATTGAAGTTGTCTGGTAATTATTTGCAGTATACCATTCTCTCAATCCTTTCTTCCAGCCAATCTTAATTTCCAAAAGCCAAATGAGTTTTATGCCCATCAACAAACAATATAACAGGCAACTGAATATTATTTTCTAGAAGGTGGTTACAGAAGCAGCAATATGGTCATAAAACACTGAAACAGATATCCAGCTCGAATCGTTTCATCCTATACCCTGATCGATTGGTACACTCAGTGCTACTCTGTCAGGTATCATTTTATAAGGCTATAT
>PKRV01001811.1:916810-1079970 GCA_003709505.1 Hyphantria cunea | reverse complement strand
TTAAAGACAACTCCCGCATTAGGAATATACATTCGCCGAATATGTGTCGCAGGGATCTTTACAAACATACATGAAACGGACACAAAGTACACCCAGACTTAGAACAACAATTTATGGATCACACAAAGTGCTGTCCCATGTAGGATTTGAACCCACAACACTTGGCGCAGTGGGAAGTGGTGTGGCGACCACTGAAACCACTAGGCCAACCGTGTAGTCAAATATGTTATTGTTCAGACAGTCTTGTAATGACTGGCTTATTCCGCATAAATTCACGTTCACGTAAGACATTCATAATGTATAGTCGTTTTTGTATTTTAAATGTATTTGTTTAACTGAATTCTTATTATTGTTTTTTTTTTTTAGTTCTATTGACTTTTTGTGACATTTCCACGATATATTTTCTTCAGTAGTGTTTAAATAAACATGTTTACAACATAGCTGCTTTAAGCTGCACTTATTTTTTTTACTTTAAATTCTTTCGTGTTTTTTTTCATTACGAAATACATCATATGGACGAAATATATTTTTAAGTAGTCGTAGAATTAAATAACTATAAGAAATTGCCACATATATGCATCATAATTTTAAAAAAAGATACTTTATTGGTTCTTTACATTTAAATGAATACAAAGGCAATAATTTACAATGATTTACAAGGATTAATGAGGGTTGTTTTAAATCCGAGTTCATTATGATTAAGAAAAGAGCATGCATTATTTTCACAAGCAAATTAACTTTGTAGATACATGAATAAAACACAAGGGAAGCTATAAATTATAATATGTGTGTTTTCTATTCTATCTTTTTTTAAACGTTTAGTTATTGAACGACATTGTTTTTTTAATGGCATTCCATGCTAGTTTTTTAGCTTTGGGTAGTATAGATATTATCTAAGACTTATTGCTGCTTAATAAAAGACCATGCATTATTTTAACAAACGAAATAACTATATCCCTACACAAATAAAATAAGGGAAGCTATACATTATAATGTGTGTGTTTCACTAACTTCTATATTTTTTAACCATTTATAGTTATTGAACGACATTGTTGTGTTGTGAAATACCGTAAATAACAACCTTAGTAATATTAAATAAGGTATGGTCATATAAACGATCAAGTGAAAGTATCGAACCAAGTGGCGTGAAATTGAAGAGGCCTATGCCCAGCAGTGGACTGCGATAGGCAGAAGATGATATGAACGATTCGTTTACGAACCTCTATAACATCTTTGAATTTTGACACACATCCTTAAAATTATTAAGTGCCAATATTATTATCTTTAATTAGAATATATAAAATGCTAGATGGCTTTTCTTATTATAATATCATATATCACAAAGTTGGCTCAGGGCCCGTATTTCCATCTGGGAGGGGTCCGGATGGCGTAAGAAAGCGGTTCCCGGATCCTTCCCGTCTCAGGCGCAGAGTGGCACACCGTGTGGTGTTAGTCGGTTCGATTCCGACACACCGCCCCGCCGAAAACCCCGGTGGGGTGAAGGCCGGAGGGGGATTCCACAAGTAAAAAAAAAAGGCTGTATTTCCATGGGACCGTGGATATCAGAGCCAGACTTTATGTGTTCTAACAACAATGATCTTGTTAAACTGTACATCTTTTCGACAAGAAGTATTTGTGCCAGTGCTGTAGTGTGAGTTTATTTCACATTAATTCACTCAACGCATCAAACGCGTTTGGCGTTACGAATGATGAAGATTTTGCAATAGCAATCGATCGAGTAGATTAAAATAAACTCACACTAGACTCTTTAGGTTTACCTTGTAAACCTTACTGAATACTTTTACAATAATATATAAAATTCTCCTCAGGAACGGGCTCGTCGATGTCTCTGAAAACACAGGAAGCTTTACCTGGTTTGGATCTTCTAACTCCTGAGAGTACAGGCAATCCACCACCGCCCACCTCCTTCTATGGGTCTATGGAAATTAATGGTATGTTCCTATAAAATATTTTTGTGCCTAATACCTTTATACTGCAGATGATAAATAAATGCAAAAATCAAATTGAAGTGTCTGTTTATAACTTGAAATTAACAGCTTTTTACTAAATGCATGTTTTTTTTTTATGGTATAAGGGGCAAACGAGCAGACATATCGCCTGATGGTAAACGATTACCACTGCCCATGAACACCCCTATCACCAGAGGTGTCACAAGTGCGTTGCAGGCCTTTGGGATAGGTAGGGGGATAGGGGAAGAGATTGGGATATGGGCCTCCGGTATCCTCACTCACTCGATGTAACACAGCGCTTGCGCTGTTTCACACCGGTTTTCTTTGAGGCCGTGGTATCACTCCGGTCGAACCGGCCCATTCATGCCGAAGCGTGGCTCGGCTCTCCCATGATTAAAATTTGAATGCATTGCATGTGAAAGTATTTATATAACAACATCAAAAAGCCAATTTAAAAAAAAATCTCTCGGTCTGTTTGTACCGGCTCATTTTTGGAACAGCTGGAATCGCGGTGTTTGTTGTGCCGTGGGTAACAAACATACAATATTTAAATGAATGAAATTTTAATGTTCAAATGTAAAAACTCTAGAATTAAAATCACTTGTACATATTTCACTATTTTATTTATGTTTACACCCGACTGGTTTCGCCACATGACGTTGTCATCATAATCTAAAGTATAACCTTTGACCTCGAGAGTGTAAATTAAATTGATAAATCCTTTACTGTGCAAGCAGTACGAGTGACGGATACTTATTATCATCGTTTCAGGTAAATCGTTCCAGAGTCTTTCTGGAACGATTTACCTGAAACGATCCGTCACGCTAACACCTTGGCTGTATTTAAAAAGTTAGTGAAGGATTATTATCTTTGATTATAATACCTTGTTTATAGTATATATATATATATATATATAAAGTTTGTGTATGTATTTATGTATATGTATGTATATATGAGTAGTATGAGTAGATGTGTATTAATATAGGAATGATGAATATTTTGAATTTGGTGTTTTTTTTTTGTAAATATTCACATTTGAACAGATCTGAGATTTGTGCACCCTACTACTGGTACCCTTATTAATGTCACCAAATTATCCGTATAAAGGTTGTCTGTAAGAGATCGCTATGAGCGATAAGACCGCCTATTGTCACATTTGCATGTTGTAATTCTTTTTTTTTCTAACTGTTAAGTGTGTACAATAAAGATAAATAAATAAAATAAAAAAAAAATGTTATGTAGATTGCTTTTGGCAATAAGGCCGCCCTTTGTACATTATATTATATGTTATATTTTATGTACTCACTTAATATTGTAAAAACAGTGTACAAATAAAGAGTTTTCTATCAATTTATCTATCTATGTAAAAATGTTTGTTGATAGGCGTTTAATTATACCATTGTTATCGCAGACGATCCAGAGCCTCCATATCATCCTGAAACTACTAGTCCTTGGAGCACCAATTGGAATGCACCCGCTGTAAATTCACTTGTCAATGCAGTAAGTCCCAAACAATATATATTATGGTTTTTCCATGATTTTTCATCTTTACATTCACATCTGTCGTATCAATCAAATAAATTATTTGTTTAGTTATGTTATGGAGCACTTACAGCTAACATTATACACTTGCAATAAAGTAGATAACACAGAGCCATTTACAAGTCCTCGCTTGTAGTGATCGGCTAAATAGAAAGATGTGAGGGCCAGCATCAACAATACTTGTTTTATACGTATATCAATAATTATTGCTCATATCTCATAAAATTAAAAAACAAAATTAGTAAAACATGATCGAAATTGAAAGTAACAATCGGGCAAGTGCGAGTCGGACTCGCTCAAGAAGGGTTCCGTACCATTATTATCCGTACATTTGAAACCTTTATCAATATTGAGCAAAAAAAAAAACACGTTTGTTGTATGGGAGCCCCTTAAATATTTATTTATTCTATTTTTAGTATTTGTTGTAATAGCGGCAAAAGAAATACATCATATATTTGACTGTCTTGGTAGCCTAGCGGTAGTGTATCCAACTGCTGTTCCTGAGGTCTCGGGTTCGATTCCCGGGTCGGTTCAAATTTTTGTATGATCTGCAAATATTTGTTTCGGAGTTTGGGTGTTTTCTATGTATGATATATATGTATTTACAAAAAAAAAAGTATATAAGTATTATATCAATCTGTTCTCTGCTTAGTTTGGGACTAGATGGCGTTGTGTGTTAGATGTCGGAAATATTTATTTATTATTATTTTTTATCATATCTGAAAATTACAATTGTATAACTATCGCGGCAGATACAGCTTAGTGACAGGCGGACGGAGAGCGAAGTCTTTGTAATATTGCCCATTTTCCCTTTAGGTACGGAATCCTTACAATGAATTTGGGAGTGTAATAAGTTTTAAATGATAGTTTACGCAGGGCTAAGATTTTAGGCGAATAAAAATCTGATTTATAGAAATCATAGTGAAGAGAAAAAGTTTAATTTCTTTATCTGCAACCATTTTCATATAAATTTTACTAACCTTAAGAAATCTCATGCGCTTATAGTCTATTTTTCGATATCTCACATCTCAGCTGTCACTGTGATAATTTTGTAATACACATTAATCAGAAACATACGCTTGTCTAAGTATATATTCCAACAACAAATTTTAGTTTAGCGATGACAACAAGAGAATCACCACCACTGACGAGTGTAACCAGAGTCCATAATAATTAGATTAGTATAAAAAAGTCGAATTATTTTTTTTTGATGCCTTTTTGGAGAGGCCCACGGCCAGCAGTGAACCGGGATATACTGATGTTGATGATGCAATTAAATCCGTGTCGCGTTCACAACACGCGAGCTGCGGTTAGCGAAGGTGGGCGTGTGCCTGTATAGAGCCGTGTGTGTCCGCAGCAGCTCGGCGCGTTGGGTGCGGCGCCGTACGTGGACACGCCCGAGTCGCCGCCGCCCGCGACCGCGTCCGCGCCCGCTCTCGCGCTCGCGCCCGCACCCGCGCCCCTCCTCTCCTACCCGCAGGTAATAAATAATAATAATAATAATAATATTTATTTTTCTCCCACAAAATTAGTGTTACACTGATATACTATAACTATGATATACAATTTTTGTGGAAGTCAGGAAGCCAAACTGGGATAAAATCCTGTGCTATGGATTCCTGGCCCCCCCCTCATGGAATCACATAATTATTTACCATTTATTCTCCTTATTCAATTTTTTTTGTCTTTTTTTTCTTTTTTTATTTCTCTTTTAAAATTTCTCCTTCATTATTTATGAAAGAAAAGACAAAACAAAAACAATTGAAAAAAAAATAAACAATTGAAATAGAAACAGCCAAACACATTATCCTCTACTGGACTGCATTGAAAAAAGAAACCTATGTCGCCTACCTTAAAGTGAATATTACGAAACATCTGGGTAAAAATATAATTGTTAACAGCCAGAGTGGGTCAGTGGTAGCGTGTGCGACTGAAGTACTCGAGGTCTCGGTTCTACGATTGGACCAAATGTTTATATAGTCTGCAATTTTTTTTTCTTTTTTTGAGCGTGTTAGATTATCTTGAGGAATAATGAAAACTCAGTGCGAAACTTAAATTAGTTTGTGTGATCCTTGTAAAATGAAATAAAATCGTTAAATCTATATCACTAATGAAGCCTCGACAGAGCGTCATAGTCAAAATTATGTAAATAAAGATATAAAAAAAATGGTTTCGTAGAATAGGTGTATTTTTAAGTATGTATATGTTTTTACAAAAAATAATATATATCTATTTATAACAGTTGTCTAGTAGGCAACATAAAAGCTCAGCTTAGCTTGAAACTAGACGGCGATGTGTTAAATGTCCAAAAAAGTTAATTTATTGGAGAGAATATAGTACAATAACTGTGAATATAATATTTTATTTATATTCTACCATGTCTGGTGTAATATAGATCTCACGTACTAATTTTAACGTGTATAGTGTTATTGAGTATTTTTTATTATAAATTGACGAAATACAAGTATTGCTATAGTTTTTCTCTATACTCGATATAGATTAAGTTATACGCGATTATTTCTGTATACCATCATACCTTATACAACAAAAATATAAATGCTGTTTAGTTATGGCTGGTTTACATTTTTAAATTGAAAACTTCTTTAACCGCGCTGAGCACTTTTTGGTAGGAGAAAATCTTAGAGTCACCGACATGTTGACTTCTTTGTTTGCGTTGAACACTTTTGCGATTCGATGTTGATAATTTTAATTTAAACATTATGAAATTTCTAATTTCACGCTTTAATTTTATGAAAAAGACTTCTTATATATAAGCTTTCACTTCTATCGGCAGTCCAATTTTTTTTTTGCATCTAGTAACACTAGAATACAAAAAACCCTATAGAGAGAATAAACTGACGCTGTTTATAACATCTTTCGAAGTGCATATTTGCGTCTCTTAATCGTAAAAACACCTACTTCGTCTTACCTATCGTGTTGTTATTTTCAGGAAATACCTCCGTCAGATGTGGACCATAGGGGCATACTTCCACCACCTCCTCCGCCCCCCGCGTTACCAATACTAGGACGTAAGTATTGAGATCTTATGACTCATGAGAAAGCCAAGCCCTCAGGCTGTGGACTGACTTTACCTGATATATTGATAACTAGCTTTTGCCTACGGCTCTGGCCACCTTTATGTCGGTTATCGCGCGATTCTTTAAACTGATACATATAACTTTTTATATGTATGTATGTAGAAGCCATATCAGTTAAAGTACTTTGTTAAAATCAGTGACTTTAATACTTTTCTTCAATATATTTAATGTACAGATATCGACCCCTTATAATTTAATAAATTGTATAGACAAAGTTAGAAGATACGACCCTTTCAGGATACATCCAATTCGTAACGGGTATACACTAACCTGACCTTTCGATTTCACCATACCAAAGTGACTAAATAACGGCAATATTTATTTATTTATTTATCTGGTAAAGAATTCTATCGAGGTGTAAAAACACCTGTTTATAGAACCAGTACAAAAATATCAATATTACAATATATATTCTTTTTACAAAATTTTTGTCGTTAATACAATGCAAAGAGATAATAAATACAATAAGTAATAAATTTATAAAGAAAGAAATACACAATTATAAATAATTATCGGAAAAGAAATATCTAATCAAATATTCGCATTTTCCATTGCATTTTTAAGCATGTTAGCCATTAAGGTTTCTTATCCAGTAACTTAACTTTTTTTTTAACAATTTTTTACTACAGTCTAAAGTTTTCATATCAGCAGGGAGTTTGTTATAATATTTAATTGCTACATAATAAGCATTCTGAGTACTAATAGTTTTGTTTATTTTTGGTAGTACTAGCAACTTAGATCTTGTATTTGTATATTTTTCATTTGTACATATTTGTTTCATATTATTCCGTTTGTATATGTGATGTGCACAATTCCAGTTGCATATCAGAATGTGTCTAGTTATGATGAAATATAAAAGAAAAGTTGAGCCCTGTTACTTTGTTATAGACGGGGACAACTTATTCTTAATTGCAATTTTGACTTGACTAATTACAAATATTTTGTAACAGTGGACAGTGTAGGGTCAGGTATGAACAGTGTCCTGACCCGAGTGTTACAAAATATTTGAATGATTCTGTATGCATTTTCAATTTTTTTTCAAACAACTTATGCAATGTGCTCTGATAAGGTGCCAAATAAATATTATGTTTTCAATGTAAAGTATCACTATGTGGTTTTATATTTAATGTTACCAGTAGATGTAATAATAGTTGTGAATGGTAAAATATTTATATTCTTATGTGTACTTTACGCTATGCTCAATAAAAAGGATGCGATTTGAGTCCGCAAGAAGTCGGACTCTCTCCGATCACTACACGTGAGTAACCACTGTGATTATAAGACTCACAATAAAGTTAATAATTTTTCTCATTATACTAATAATAGTACATTAGGCTCTATTAAATCTTTGTTACGCTATTACTAAATAATATAAATGTGATATTTTAATATCTTGCAACTCGTTTTTTAAAATGGAATCAATAAAAAAACTTACTGAAAACTTGAACGAAATCTAAAACCATATCATACTAAAGAAAATCCTTTCATTTAAACGAATTTTGTAGAGAACTATCAGTTAGTTTCAATTGGTTAGCGACGTAAAAATGAAATTAATTTTATTTACCACTTTTTCACTTAAAATAAGTATAATTATTTGTATGGAATAGCGGAAAACGAGCAGACGTATTGTCTAATGGTAAGCGATTACCGCCACCAAGGGCAGTAGGAGTACGCTCTTATTTCCTAAGCTAATCACACTCTGTAAAAGAAAAGAAGAGAGATAGAGAAGTTTATTTAAGTTTATTCTATATTTGTTAATATTACAAATTTCAGATTTAGAAGACGTGGACCACAGGCTGCTTCCGACCTTGCCTCCTCCGCCCCCGCCTGTTGTTACTTCAACGCCTTTACGACATCCCCATGTACATCAAGGTATATCAGAATACAGTTTTATCTTCTTTTACCATAGTAGAAAATATTCCAGAAATGAAAAGCTCGCTATGTACTATATACTATATACATAAAAAAATTATTAAAAAATATTATATAGGAGATATCCTGCACGGTTGGCCTAGTGGTTTCAACTGTCGCCACACCGCTTTCTATTGCACTGAGTGTCGTGGGTTCAAATCTCACCTGGCACAACGCTTTGAGTGTTTCGCAAATTGTTGTTCTGGGTGTTCTTTGTGTCCGTTTCATGTGTGTTTGTAAAATCCCCCTCGACACAGGATTATTCCTTATGAATTGATTTGTTTAAAAAAAATATAAACCAGGCACAAAGAAGCAATTGGTACACAAAGTGTTGTCACATGTTGGGATCGTACCAACAGCGAAGTGACAAATGCTGAAATGATGCTGTGATGATAATCACAAGGATGTTTTAGGTATCAAACTCGAAAACTTGTGTTAATAGAACTGCCAGTTTTAATGTCTTACCATAGATTATTTATTGTCTTAAAGCCACAGACATACAGTAAACAATAGATGGACACTTACGGTTCGACTGGTCCATAAGTTCAAAGTCGCTCAGCGTGCAATGGAGAGGTATATGCTCGGCGTTTCTCTAAGGGATCGCATCAGAAACGAGGTGATCCGACAAAGAACCAGGGTCATCGACGTAGCCCACAGGATTAGCAAGCTGAAGTGGCAGTGGGCTGGCCACATTTGCCGAAGAACCGATAACCGTTGGTGTAAACGAGTTCTTGAGTGGAGACCGCGTCTCGGCAAACGTAGTGTAGGACGTCCACAAGCCAGGTGGAGCGATGATTTGCGTTAGACGGCTGACAGGAGCTGGATGCGAGAAGCCATAGATAGAACTAAGTGGCGTGAAATTGGAGAGGCCTATGTCCAGCAGTGGACTGCGATAGGCTGATGATGATGATGATGAAACAATAGAGTACTACAGTATTATAGTTAAATCAACTTGATATATAACCAATAACTTGAAGTAGTAAACCAATAACAGAAAAAGAGTTTTAATTTCTATTTTCTTTTTGATTTTTTTCTTTACATTGTTTACAGATATGCTTAATATGGAAATTAGTAAGATTTTTCAACTGAGTCATTAAATATATTAACTTTGAAGTAGCTCAATTAATATTAACATTAGTATGGGATAGTGTGGGATGTTAATCTGTAGTCTTTTAGACGAGTCTTGGGAGTACTGTAGTGGATATTGACGTTTATGAATAATTTAGGTATTTGTTTCATTTTACATCCTAATTTACTATCACAAGTAGATAGATATATATCACGTTTAATAAAGTTGAATCTACTACATAAAACAAAGCAGTTATAGAAACTAGTACTTGGCATGTACATCGGGATAACATAAGCTTCAAGATCAATTTAAACACGATTTGTTGTATCCATGCTATGCTTTTTATAGTTTTCTTTCTTAGACGTGAATAAATATTACGGTAACATTTATTCACACTTATAGTTAAAGGGTAAACAGAAATGTATTAAACAGTTATAGATTGGCCTATATATCTCTCATGAAGTGCAATCGGGTGATGTTGGTAAATTGATTAGGAACTTGGGAGTATGTTAGTTGATAGACTACTGCGATTGGTGTCTTTATTACGAATAGTAAATGTGAGTTAAAAAGTACAGTACGCACTTTGTCTATATCTAAAAATATAGGCAGCTAACAATTTTTGTATAATTTTTGGTATATTTTCTTATACCATTAAGCGGTGATTAAGTAAAAAATTAACTGATAAATAATATACTGGGTTATTTTCAGATGTAGATCATAGAAATCTAATAGCGCTAACACATCAGCCATCACCCAGGCCAGTTCTGAATGCAATGAATACTCCAATCATCAATTTAGATCAAGTAAGTTTTTTTGGAGTGAAACTTCTTTAGGCGCATGAGGGTAAAATTTTTACAAATGTAACGTCACGCAAGTATGCAACGGAATTGTCGAAAAAGGGAGAGAGAGCGATCGAGACCGAAGGAGAGAGAGTAAGACAGGGCGAACGTAGCATGAAGCAACTAGCTATGGAGTGAGAGTAGGAAGCAAGCAAGTGAGAAAGATCGAGAGAAAAAGTGAGATAGAGCGATTGTCGTATCACGCACAGTGCCATGGAGCGAGAGATGGGAGAGACCTAAGAAGTTTCACTTCTGACACGTGTACTTTGTACGCACGCACTTTTTTTTTTTAATATAGAATAGGAGCAAACTAGCAGACGTATCGTCTGATGGTAAGCGTATTACCGCCACCCATGGACACCCCCGCAACGCCAGAGGCTTCAAAAGTGCGTTGCCGACCTTTGGGGATCTAAAGGGGGAATGGGGGAAGGGTTGGGGTATGGGCTTCCGTTATCCTCACTCACTTGGTGAAACACAGCGCAGGCACTGCTTCACACCGGTTTTCTGTGAATCCGTAGTATCACTCTGGTCGAGCCGGCCCATTTGGCAAGATTTATTAGTTAAGTGTTATAATTTTTTTATTTAGTATATGTTATCATAATCTGAATTTCGTAATCGGCATCAATGATTTTCATGAATTTTATGCTTGAGATATTATAGTGTACAAATGTGTGCTCAAACACAGGTGCACTCTCTGTCATAATCCGATGGGAAGGTTAATCGAAATGATCGCAGGACCGACAGCTTTACGGGCTCTCCGAGGCACGTAGAGTCCAGACTCAAATCTTCTAAACTCCGAGATGTTCTCAAGTTGGAGTTAAGTTTAGAATTTCTATTAAACAGGTAAACTCAATAACACTTTTGGCTAGACTTGGAATTCGAACCCGAGACCTGTTGATCGGCAGTCGCATACGACAACCTGTATACCAACGAGGCAGTTAATCATACGACTATATAACACGTTGTATTTTCACAGGACTATAGAGTGCCAACCATGGTGCCTCCAGTCACAGATATCGTGGAAAGCGTTGATATGGACTTATCTGAGGATGAAGAACAACGTAAGATTATAACAAAATATTTTTACTTCATTTAGTATATATAGCAATAAGTTTTAGTATTTGTGCTAGTTATCTACTTAGTAGTTTCTATGGTTAGTCTGAAGAGGGAAGGGAGAGTCAGTTCTGGAATGAGATATTTTTTTTCCCCTTTAGGGGATAGCCCCACGGTGTTATCCGCGGTACAACAACAGCCGTGGTTAACCCTTCGCAAATAAAAAGAAAACCTTTGTACTTCCCACCGATTTTCAACCAAATCGGTTCAGTCGTTCTTGAGTTATAAATAGTGTAATTAACACGACTTTCTTTTATATATACATATAGATGTTTATGTATATTTCAGTATGGAATTTTACGTTCTGTATGTATTCTTTTAGCCATCTCTGTCACAGAGTGTGGGGAGTAAAGTTTCCTTTTCAATTATTTCATTTGCACGAGTTTCGTTTCAGGAACGGTTGAACAAATTCACAAAGAATATTAAAATAAACGGTGTACAAATAAAGAGTTTCTATCTATCTTAGATGGAATAACTAGTTTAGTTTCGATATCGCCATTCCTACATTAACCGTGTAAATATTTTCAGAAGGAATGTACCCCAATCAGCCGCCAAGTCAACCGGAACACTCTCGGCGACACAGCTTCAACAACAACAACAAAGTGCTCGTCGGAGGAGACAACGGCAAGACAACGCACAACGATACAAACCACACCAATCTCATACAAATAAACAGTGAGAAGAAAGAACCAATATCAGCGCCCATCATACCTCCCATGGTCAACCCATTCGATGTCATGCCTCCCTCACTCAAGAACTTCAACATGTCTATCAGACCACCTCCCTTCCGTAAATCATTCGAAGGAAACGAAACGGAACCTCAACAGAATTACGATGAGGACTTAAGGAATCGAGGAGCCGATAAACTGATGCAGGAGCCTCGCAACCCGTCTCCACCGTTCGAGGATTTCCCCGAGCAAGAATGGCAGCAACAACCGAGGTTCATGAACCCCCGGTTCCCACGGAATTGGGCCCCGCGGACTAATTACAGACCTCAGGGGTTCGGACCTCAACATCAGTGGCCTAGAAACGGCCCGAGACCTCCCAACAGGTGGATGGGCCCGAGACAGAGGTTCTGGTGATGTGTGCTAGTGATTAGTGGGTTCAAACTGTGTAGAAGACTAATTCTGACTAATTAAATTGAATAATTTAGTTTAGTTGTTTGGAGAATGGGTTTCATTTTACAATAGTTAACCTTATCAAGCGTTTATGCAAAATATTATTGTGTACTAAATCTGTATGTGTAATGAGTGTTTATTTCATTAAGAGTTGCAATAGAAAGGAAATATCGTTTTATTTTTTAAATGCTTATCAGCTTGATAATAAATATTGCATGCTAGAACAGATATGTTTAGTACAATGATATCCAACCTTTCGGGCTACTGATTTTAACGGCACATATTATGATGTACATTAGAAGTTTTCTAACCATTCAAAAGATAAAACTTACGTTTATCAAGGCAACATCAATTTTTTTTTATTAAAATTACAGTTTGCAAGAAATTATGCGATAGAAATGAGTTAGGTGCTACTCGCTTCTGATATCCTAATTTCCCATAACCAAGAGTATAATGAAAACAATTGCCGAGCACAAACTCGGACATGATAGTAAATAAATAATGACTGACACCATACTATATTAGGATAACATTAAAGAAGACATCTTTAAAAGAATGCACTTGTTTTATTTAGTGGGGATAAACAAACACATGATGTTATACTATTTTAAATATGGCGATTTTTATATCGTATCAGTTTTAAGTTACTAAAATGATGCCGAAGTGTTACCATCCACTAACTCAAAATGGTCCTTAGGTATGTTCTTTGTAAGTTCAGTGAACTAACTCCTTTTCAACTTTTCAGAATTTTGTATAAATGCAGTTACGTCCAAGTATTTCAAACTGTTGTAAAATGAAATCCAAACAGTATTATACTGTGCTATACAAACAGATGGCAAATACAAGTTAGATGTGTAAATATTGAATAACGTAAATAACGTTTATCGAATAGATTGAGTTGAATGAATGGCTTAATCTGAGAGATTGTGTCCTGGCTCAGAAAACCTTTAGGTATACAGTTTTCTGTGTCTATGTGGAGTAAATCTACTAGTTTATTGAATAATGTAACCAGATAAGGTATACATTGATTGGTTTAGATGTAGATTGAATGATAATGTTGCAAAGAACGCAGGCATTGTTAGACCTTTTGATGAAATCGATCAAATAGTTTTTATTTCAAGTAGTCCTTTTCAGACACTATCTAAACGTTACATTAACGACTTTAGTTGTGCATTTAATGGCATGACAATGACGTCACATTTTACACAGACTATTTTTACTTGTCTGTTTATCTTTGGTTTCAAAACAAGATTTTGTGTCAAATTTACACACTTGATATTTCTGTTTAGTGCATATAATTGAAGAATTACCTCTTAATTGAAGTCGATCAAATATTGGAAATTAAAATATCATTTTCATCAACTGCCTTTAATAATTCACTCCTAGTTTTGGTGTATACCGCGTTGACCAAATAGGTTGGTAGGATTCGAGTTTTCCTTGTACATGCAGTGTTTCTTAATTGTCATATGGTAGTGTCTGAATGTCCGCTTTACGTATTTTGTATAGTACAGTGGAAATTCTGTTTATGGTTTCTTGAGAATGGTCAGCGCATTGTCAAAGTGAGCGATTGTTCTAAACACAGTGTTTAAAAAAAAAGACTGTTCGGGACAAACTATGTATACAGTAATACAGTACATAAGTTTGTTCTATAACTTTGTTAATATAAACAAATAATCAATACATGTTTTACTAGTATGTGTGCTGTTTCCTGTTTTATATTATTTTATTTGCAAATTTTATATATATTTTAATTTCAAACCGATTTTGTCACTTTTAAATACTTAAAACAAAGTTTATATGTAAACACAAGCCGGCTTCTTTATTCTAGATCCTCGTTACACCATAACCCTTTATTATCGTCAACAATCTTTAACCGTTCACTGCTGTACACAGGCCTCTGTTTACAAAAGTTTTTTCTGCAAACTTATTAAAGTGTTCTGATAGCCATCTTCACATAAATTGTGTGTTCAGAATAATGTATTCTTATAAATACTGCTTATAATTAAAAGTTATCATTCTCAGATAAATTTAAACTTCGTGAGACAATGGTGCTAGTTCTGTTGTTCGAACACTCTCAAACTAAACTAAAATAAGTTATGTCCCATTAAATGACTTTCTAAACGCCGAAGATTGATTAAAATTAAATGTATCACACAAAAATTAGACATTATCTAGTTAGATAGTGACTTATTTTTGTGTGTTGCTATTCTTGTATGTTAATTGGCCTAGCGGTTGATGTATGCGACTGCCAATCAAGAGGTCTCGGGTTCGAATCCCGGGCCGGGCCTAAAGTGTTATTGTGTTTTTATGATTATAGAAATACTTAATAACATCTCGGAGTTCGGAAGTTGGGATCTGAACCCTCGTACCTCGGAGAGTATGTAAAGCTGTCGGTCCTGAGCCTGATCTCGCCTCGGTCGTGTAGGTTAAGCGCCCTATCGGAGTACGACAAAGAGTGCGCCTGTGTTTGCGCACACACTAGTGCCTTATAATATATCCTGCGTAGTTAACTGGTCTCCGTTGAGACTTAATATTTACATATATACAAGAAAAGCATTTTTTAATATAATTTTATTAAATTACGAGATATTTAGAGGAATTTTAGTTCAGATACTTTTAGCGATATAGCAACAGAATTAGCATCAATGAACTTAATACCTACTAGTGAAATATGTGGGGTTGTCTATTTGAATCAAAATTTCGCAGTCATTTTTATAAACTTATAAACTTATCTTCCAAAAAGTTGCTTTAATACTAAATTTAGACAAACGACACTTTGCCTTTTGTTTCCGTGTCATTTTATGTTGTAAAGGACAGCGTAACAAGACTTACAAGTCGGTGTAAGATGTATTAATAGAAACAATGGAAATTCGTATACAGTGGGCGTAGTATAAGTGTGTTGAATTAGTGGTATGTGTTCCTTCGTGGGTTTAAATTCACAATAGTTTCTTTACACATACGTTTTTACATTCATTCTTTTTTTTGTGTAAAATTCAGTAAATATAAAAATGTAGCATATAACATGCTACTGAAATGTAATAAAGAACTTATGAACGAAAAGGTTGTGATTCTTAAACGGAGATATGATATTTTTGTCTACATAATGTCAATAAGCAATCTCTTTGAAATAGCAGTATATTGTATGTATATAGATAGAAACTCTTTATTTGTACACCGTTTTTACAATATAAATTGAATACATAAAAGCTAGAGATATAATAAAATACTTCGAATTGTTAATACATTGTTATACGCTCACTGTATCCCAAATAAGACGATTCATGGATTTATAAGTTAGATTAATAAACCATGAATTTATATCAATGTTGTTTGTTCGTTCTCATCTATTACTTATAAATCTATGATTAATAATCGAAAGAGGGTAGTTTATAATTTTGATGTAGAGAAAAAGCTATATTACTGTCATTATGGTAAATTCTGAAATTTAGCACATATAACGCCGTCCGTTTTGCGCTTCGTCTGACACTGATTGTGTCCGATAGACGTCCCATCGCATTGTGAGAGTGATAGTGAGGGAACAGAGAGTGCACCTGCGTTAACGTACACAATTGTATATCCGTAGTATATCCTGAGTAGTTGCTTGGTACCTGTTATCCGACATCTACAAGAAATACATGATTTTCTTAAATGAATTCACTATTAATATATGGTAGGGAGGGGGATGGCTCATAAGAAGGGACGGGTTTGTGTTATATTGAGCGATTGAGATGGTATGAGTGAGATGCCAGATGTGTAGCGACTAACATATATGAAAAACGTTATGTACTCCTATCTGATTTCGGCTAGGAGCTTAGTCTCAATGGATACCAGTCAACTATGCAGGAAATATTATAGAGCACAAGTGTGTATTTGTATACACAGGTGCATTTTCTGTTTCCTTACTTTCGTAATCCGACGGGACTGTTATCCAATACGACCGGGGAGAAATCAGACGCAGGACCGACGGCTTTACGTGTTAAAGAACATACTCCAGTGCCATCTAACAAAGGCACACTGAACTGCAAAGTAACTGTCAATCCTGTATCGCGCAACATAAGTTCACGCGTCATTTCTAATATCAAGCGTTGAGTCGCGTTCCACAAGACCTGAGGTTTTGTTAATCCTTCCTTTGCGTAAATAAAATTGACTTGACCTTGAAATGCAAACTAAAAATGTGCATTGCAAGTCGTTTTTTTACATGTCGGTATTTTTGATATATATTTACACCAAAATACATTTTTTGGACAGTAATGTAAGTTTTTTCTCTATATCGAAAAAAGATAGAACTAATATAATAAGAATATAAAACAAACGATGTCTGATGACGGAAGTCTTGAAATAATCAGTGATTTGTACATATTTTTATAAAATTGTACTGCAAAAGGTCACATTTTCGTGGCCTAATTGTATGTGAGATATACGATGCGTATGAAAAACAACTCATATCTTTTTCTTCTAGTCGGTAAAATCCTATCTTTTTTGTGCACAACTTGACTGTTTTATATTAACATAAGAATTTAAAAACATTATTTTATTATTATTTTATAGTGAATTAGAGGGAGATAAAAATAGTACTTTTTGTATCTCTGTTCAATATTTGTTAGTCATTTTTTTACACCTGTATTATGATGTCTCTCTTTATCTAAATATTTTTACTACACAAGGACTAATCTTATATTGTACACAAGGCAGCAAAGTTTTAAGGGAATTGACCAAGAAAACAGTCAAGTTACTTTAGTATTAGTATATAATTATAATATTAAAATAGAAACTCGCTATGTTTCAGAATAACAGTAGGATGAAAGTAAATTGTCGTAGGAATAAAAATATAAAGGAATCTTCGTTTTGCTTATTAATAAAGCTTCACAGTATAGTTGTATGTTATTTTGTTATCAACTCGAGGTAAAATGCTAAGGAAATTTAGAGTAGAGTTTCTTATTTGGAGAAGAATATTAAGAATAATAGATAATTATATTTGTATGATTAATAGTTTACGAGTATATTTAAATATCTTTCACCTCCATCCAACCTTATTTAACAGGTCTTAAAATTCAAGCTTAGCTAAACCAATTTTAAACTAATATTCATATATACTTATCAAGAAAAGGCCATATATAGAAGTTTTTATTCTTATTAAATGGTTTATTCAAGAAAACATTGCTTACATTTGGTTTGAAACGGATGTGTAATGGCATAATCAAATTTGAGAATACATACTGAATATACATTAATGGTATTTAGATAACAGACATAAAATTTTGAGTCATCTATCGGGTACAGTTTGTAGAGCTTAGAAATCACCACAGCCCCTACAAAAATTGATTCAAATGTTGGAAAGAAGATTATGCATTTGTAGGATTTCAGTTGAGGCTGAAAACAGAAAGGAACATAGACTTACTTGAGCATTTTACTTGAAGACCATAACCGTCACCGTCTACAGTGCCCCTACGTAATGATTAAACCTTTAAAGAGTTCGCCATAACCATCAGATGTATCGGAAGGCATTACTGCATTGAAAAAAAGAGATGATGTAAATCTTTAATTTGAATACGAGCAAATGATTACAATACGATTCCAAAGATAAAATGATCTTCTCAAATTGTTTCATAAACAATGACTTTGAAGATACAACGAAGTAAAAAGAGTGCAATCGTACTAACAATCAGCCTTTTTACTTTGAATTGTTACAAAAACATCGTAGTCAATTTATTGTTTCAAACATTCCTGTCGCCGATTTGTTGGTTTTACAGAATTGTTTCTGGTTTGGAGCGTTGCTTTTGACAAAAAAGGCACAATTGGTCAAAAGGGAGTATTGGATACCCCCTTTTGACAAATAATTTTGGAGAGAGTGGTGTTGTAATTGTGCAATGTACTTGTCTTTTGAGTTTTTTTTGTTTAATAGCGTGCAAGCTTGTATAGGTCCTAATGTCCCGAAGCCTAAAGCAGATCCGGTGTTCTGTTTTGTTTTTGTATTTTATATTTTTTTTATGATATCGAAGTCAAAATGTATCTGCACTGACTTCGATAGTCAAAATGTATCTGCACTGCGTGATAGAAAGCATGGGCAAAATCCAAGGATGGTGGTCACTATCCTCAATGCGATTAAGAACAGTGCGTATGGTGATATACACTATGACGGCCTGGAAATATTATAGAAAGAAAGTCCATGAGAAATCCGACAGACGTTGGTTGCCATAAACACCCCATTCAGTGCAGAGGACTCTAACTTCACATTTTAGAGAGGGGCCCATAGAGGTCGGACATCGCTAATCTTTTTCCGATGCCTGATGCCACTTGACCAGAAGGTCATTGAAGCTTTTAACGGAACTTATTTACTCACGAAAATAATTAGTGTGTCTTTAATGTCCATGGAAGGAGACCCTAGCTTACTCTTCATCTTTTACATAAAAGTCTTCTTCATCACGTGCATCTTTTGAGAAAAAAATGCTTTTTGAAGTTCGAGATTGGGTGGGTTAGTTCATCTCGACGTTTTAAGTATCATCATCATCAGCCTATCGCAGTCCACTGCTGGACATAGACCTCTCCAATTTCACACCACTTGGCACTAATTTTGGCTTCTCGCATCCAGCTCCTGCCAGCTGTTTTGCGCAGATCATCACTCCACCTGGCCTATGGACGTCCCATACAACGTTTGCCGAGACGCGTCTCTACTCGAGAACTCGTTAACCCCAACGATAATCAGTTCAGCGGCTAATATGGCCAGCCCACCGCCACTTCAGCTTACTAATCCTTTGGGCTATGTCAATGACCTTGGTTTTTAGTATGTTCGGTTGATATTCTATTTACTTATCCAGTACAAGTATTTTAAGACTGTAAGTTTTCAGATTATGCGGTGAATATTTTAGTAGCTTAGTCCACTTGGTGTGTGTATTTCAGAAATAATTTTGCCTCGCAAGCTTAGTAGTTGCAGACAGATACGATTCTCCAAAAGAGAAAAAAGAGTGTTTTACCACGTACAGACTTCTGAAGCTTTTTGCTGTATGCAGAAACCCCTCCCGGATACCACCCACAGGTGGTTGTATCAGACTAGAATCGAGCAAATACCACACGTGGTCTCAGGTAGCCGGAGGACCACAGGTGTACCTTAGAAAGAAACCGTGAAGCTCTTATGTAGTTCGGGCCATATATTGCTTATAGATGACCCCCAGAAAGGGAGTGAGAATTTTGACGATCCCATGGCGCATGCGCTCTGTAGTGCGTCAGGCTAGGCTTAAATCTAGCCAAGATGCAAATGTTTCGTCGATTCTCTTTCCACTGTCGCTAACGCCTTTATTCTCATGTATTATTGGTTAATATTTTGTTTTGTGACAACCTTAAAGTGACGTCATTCCTTTATAATCATTAGTTTTCTAATAACTTTCACGTTTGTAGAATGTCAACTTGGCTAGGGGGGCTGAGAACAGTGGTCGTTATTTTCCATCAGATAAATTATTTGATTATGTGCCTCCTAAAAAAAGCTCATCGTAGTCACAATAAATTCGTTCCTGATTATATTAGCTAATATAAATGGCTTTTAGAATTTCCTTTACATAAAATTATTTAATGCATCTCTAAATATAAATAAATAAATTTAGATAAGATGATGATTTCTTGTCTAAATTTATATTCAGATCATTTACTACCACAAATGATTTGAAAAATACAGGTCCTTCCAAATGTAAAATAAAATGTTTGTTCTCTGCATTTTTAAACCATTAAACTTAATTATTTCTTTAGTGAAACCAAAAATATACAGTAAATATAGTTAATATTATGTAAAAACCGATAGACATATTCCTAATATAACGTCTGTGACTGCCCTAGGAAATAATAACAAAGTAAAAATGTGGATTAGGATAAGACCATGGTATCATTTGCTAAGTATAAAATAAAAAAAGTCAAGGGTAATTTTCGCCTCTAAAGTTTTAAGTCAAGGTCATTAGGAAGCGTTGAGGCGAAATTCATTAAGTATCCTAAATCTCATTTGGTAGGTTGAAAATAATTTATTTACTATAAAGTAAAATGTTTCTGAACATTTTTTATTAAGAATTATACAATTATCTTACATTAATAATATTTAAAACTACGATTGTAGCGAGTTTCTATTTTAAGTAAATCTAATAAAGTTTAACTATCTAACACTTGGAAATTCGTATTTGCCAAGCTAGTTTAGCCCTTAAGGGCAGTTAAAGTAAGCCTTTACAATTATAGAACATCACTAATACGTTTTTTGTAAGTGCTAGACGTTAAACTTTATTTCTTAAGAATATTCTAATTTATATTTTCAAATTGTTACAATATTCTAACAAGTATATTACTAAGAAATACTCAAATAACCTGAACAAGTACTAAACCGGGTAAGTATGAGGATTTATAACATTTTTAGCGATTAAACTCCTTTCATTTATTTAATCGGCACAGGCACCGCTTGGAACGGCCTGTGGACTGTTCAAGTATCATCCAAAAATGCTTTAATGATTATTGACTTCAAGACTATGTAATTTGTATTCTGTGTCAATTACTATAAGTAACATATCAACAAGCCATTGCAAACCGTTTGTAAGGTTTTGCAGACAATTTCAGAAGAAAATGATACGTAAAATATGAGCTTGTAATATTCAATTTTCAGAAAATCATCACGATAACGTATTGTTACGTGTTACGACTAAGAAATATTATATTTTATACACTCTTTTAAAACCCTTTTAAATAACACGGGAATAATCGTCCGTGACGATCATCGAGGTCAATGGGTTAATCATTTATATCACTCAGATATTTATCCCATTGTAGCTCAAACTGAACTGAACTGTCGTCAACGAGAAGCTTTTTTATATTAGACGCCATGAGTACTGGTTCATTTCCGAAAGTTCCAACCGCCAAAGAACATGTGACATGTAAACATGTGCTCGAACTGTGAACGAGTGAAACGTGTGACGATCAATCCATATTCGACCTTATATGTATTGAGGTAAGGTTCATTATTCTGTGACACAACGTATTATTAGAACTTAATTGCTTTTCTCGAATATTCTTGTTTCTTCGTTTCGTAACAGTATGCTTCTCTTCTTTTACTATGGTTAATGTCTCAACATTTTTGATACTTTCTTTTTTGAGCATGTTTTAATTCCTGTGAAATAATTTCTCTCTAGTTATCCAATTAAGTTAGGTATATATCCCCTAACAACCATTTAATCAGACCAAACTGCAGTATTGCTGGACGTGGTAATTTTACGTACAAAATTTGGTTTTATTAACCAAAAGTGCTATAGGGATAAAAATATATTCCTTCTGAATATGATTTTTTACCTTAAAGTTAATAGTAAGTAAGCAAGGCTAGTTCATTTAGCCCCAAGGTAAAAACAAATACCGTCAACGGACGGCAGAAACGCAACACTCAATATTTGTTCGCTTCAAATGGATTAATGCCATTGGTCTGTCGGAATCAGTGCAGGCGGTATATATCATCGGGGAGTGGCTTATTCTTGTGATTTATTCTACTGCATTCATTCTTTACACAAGTTTTAATAGTCATTTTATTTAAAAATCCCGCTGAAGTCGTTTATGCATCAATTAATTTCTTCTTAAAAACCGGTGCAAAGATTATGTTTAACATAGATATACATACATACATAATCGTAATGTAAGGCATTTTTAATAAAGAACCAGTGGTGGATTTATCACTAGGCTAAGCTAATTTAAAAGATTTTTGTCATACAGAAATAAAAAAGTCCATTATTTTTAATATAAACGGAGAAAAGAAGTCTTGAAAATTTAACATAAAAGAAAAAATGTATTATGCAGTGTACCAAATACTTCCAAGTTTCATACCGTTTGAAAAATTGGTAACGCTTGGTTTAATATATCTTCGTAAATATGGGTTTTTAAAACATCTCAATAGTATTTTAATATTCGATTTAAATTAATAATTTTGACTATCATTTTTCTTAATCACCACTAAGGGCATGAGGTCCTAGAATGCGCCTCCCCTCACCGGACGGCGTTAAATTTGGTTCAAATAAATGTTTTAGCCCTTACAGCTAAATCTGTGCAATTAGGGGTAACAATTGATACACAACCTCCCCCCTTTTAACAGCGTGCAGCTTTATTCGGTTCGACTTCAACACACTACACGCAATCATATTTAGAACGACAGCTTGAAATTCCACACGTAACAATGGGCATTAAATTGCAGAAGGCAAAAGGGACGGCAAAATTTTAAAAGCCTACTAGTGGCAAATACGCAAATCAGCCACTGATGTTGACAATAGCTGAAGTATATCAAAACTTCATGCGAATAGTATTTTTTTAATATAGTTTTAAATAAAATAAATAAATATGTTCAGACATTTTAACACACAACGCCATCTAGTCCCAAACTAAGCAGAGCTTGTACTATGGGTACTAGACAACTGATATTAATACTTATATACTTTTTTTTTGTAAATCTAACATATTATACATAGAAAACACCCAAACTCCGAAACAAACATTTGCAGATCATACAAACATTTGGTCCGACTCAGGAATCGAACCCGAGACCTCTTGCACAGCAGTCGCATTCGCTACCACTACGCCACAGATTCTCTATCTGTCTTAAAAGACGATGACGTAACGGCTTTCTCGGTTAAACCGTTGAATCGATTTGGATGAATTTCGACATAAAGATTGCTTGGATCTAGGAGATGGACATTTACTGCCACTAGTTTCTGTCGCGATAACGGACACACACGCGGGTGGTGCTGTGGCCAAACGCTAGTTTGTTTATAAATGAAGGAGCTTTGAGGTAAAAAACTAAAAAAGTACAGTCCAATTAAGAACTTCTTTCTTTTAGGACGTTGAAGGAATACCTAAATAACGAGTTTAATTGACTCAATTTTTAAATCACGTCCAGGCTTCGACAGTATACGAATTTCAAAGTAGGTATATTTACCAGCTATCAAATCTCCACTGCAATTTATATTGACGCTGCGGTGTATTGAAACTGCGTCCAAGTTTGCGAGGTGCGACCTCGACTGGTTCAAATTGTTTTAGCTGCAACTTGTCCAATCTAAGTGCGGGCCAGTTTCTGTTGTATTGAATACTAACTTGTTTACCTATATGTACACTAAGGAGGCAGCTTGCAGTAGGTTAACTTTTAGTATGTTTGCTAAAAGTTCCCCTTTTCTCTGTAATGTAATATAAAATCTTGCACTTTTAGATTATATTAATAGTGAATTTATTTGTTTTTCTTTTTTATTAACGGATAGATATTTAATTTATATCAACTATTCGCAATAAGTACCGACGAGCCGAGAAAAAAAGCATACCGGTCTTTTTTTTTCTCTAAACCATTTGGAATGTTTTCAATCTCTCTTCGTCTTGGACCAATGGAGGTAAAATGTAACTTAGACCTACATCCTTTGTCACTAACATACATACATCTATACTTTGCTAGTATGTATGATACATATTTTTATAACAACACATCTTATGAAGTACCAGATACTGAATCTAAGTTAACCTACTGTAAATTGCTTGTTCTGCCGTACAATATAGCTAGGTGCTACTTGAATAGCCGGAAACTCGGACCGAATCGAGAGCGGTAGTTAGGAAGTTTGGTAGAGAATAATTTGATGGACAAGACAAACCTACGCTATAGTCTTTAGGGCCGGTAGTTTTCTTTTGTCATTACCTAATACTTTTGTAGTTTTGTATTGTATTGCTAATACGGATAGGTGTTAACAAGGTGGATTAATGGTTTATAGAATTTTGATAGGATGGATTAAGAGGTCTCGGGTTCGATGCCCAGGGTCGGACTGCTGTAGGTTGCTGTAGGACAATTTTATAAGGAATTTTTGAGCTTATTCTAACGCAAAAAATTTAAGTGAACTTGTTATCTTATTTTTAGGACGTTTGCAATAGTTTACAAATCGTAGGATTCTAGCTTAAACTCTTTGGAAGTCGATTAATTTTAGAAAATTTTGAAAAATTTAAACAGTCGTTCTTCAAAGGTGTAGAATCGCCCACAAAGGCAAGGAGAGCCTTTAACTCGGGCAACTTTACGTACTAAAAATAAATCAATGTCAAAAAAGTCGCATCGAAATCAGACAATCTGTTTGAGAGTGTCCGATTTCGATGCGGCTTTTTTGCAATTGATCAGTGCGATGAGTCAGATCCCTTTGTGATTGACTATCACAAACATGGATGGATCATATCAGAATGGATTCCATATTTGTGATAGTGAATAAATTAATGTTGCATAATGATCAACAGAAAATAAGATAAAATATTAATTGTTTCGCAACCGACAGTAAGTGTTTACGCTGGTTTGCCACTTTAATAATATAAAAGGATTTTCAAATATACAAGTAAAACACTTAACGATCATAAATAGTCCTTTCTTCCAGATCACCATTATCATCAGCAGAATGTCCGCTTGCGTAAAAGGCCTGGTAAACGTGTGTGTTTGAAATATTTGTTTATGAAAATTCATTACTGTCAGAAATAAAGCCCGTTCTTGAGTCCACATTATTTGCTACTTGCTCAACTAAAACAACGTATCATACTAATTACAATAGTTGTGCCATTTCAGCTTTCCACTTGTCTAGAACTATACGTTCCAACTTGGCCTACTTATAACCGCATTTGCACTAAGTTTCAACTAGTATGCCATGATTTGTAAATGTAGCTTATTAAGGCGTTAGTGGGGTAGACGTTTTTCAAATATAGCAATATTATTTTATCGTTTGAAAATTGGTTGTTCTTTGAGCGTGTATTCACAAAAAAAGCTACTTTGTAGAGTACTTATCTCTAGAATTTTACATAAACGTGGTACTAATTCTCTTGTGTCACTACGAAACTTTCTCCAAAATTATCGTCTGTTCTCTTATTTTAATGAAGCAATATCTAATATATATCTTATTTTAATTGTGTATGTATGGTTTCAGATAACGTCTATTTTTAGTGTGATGTATCTAATTTTAGTCAATCTTTGATATTTAGATTGTTTAATATATAATCTCGATTGTTGGCACTTGATGGAACTTGTTGCAATACATTCTAGAATTAAACTTGCACTTAATCCACGTAAACGTCAATGTCATATAGCGTTTGATGATGCCATAAGGCGAAACCGGTAGGGTGTTATAATAAATAAATTAAATAGTAGAATAAATGCAAGTGAGTTTCATTCTAGAATTTAGATTGTTGTTTGTCACGACAAAAATTAAAGTGATTTCAGTTTAGAGAGTTTTCGAACAACAGAACTATGGCAAGGCCTAAAATAACTTTAGTGAAGTTGCTAAAACTTCACTAAAGTTAAAAAAGTATAAAAAAATATTTTTTCAAACATGTGACTTAATATGTACATGATAAGTATAGTATATCAGGGTAACAAAAGCTCGAGTGTAGTTTTTAAGTTGAGCCAAATTGTTGGCATAAAAATAACCAAATTGACCGATAAAGGCATTAAGTCCGGCTTTATACAGTTTTGATAAATATATTAAGAGGTAAAATAAATAAAATATTTAAATTTTCGGACATCTTACACACAACGCCATCTAGTCGCAAGCTATGCAGAGCTAGTGTTATGGATATTAGACAACTGATATAAGTACTTTTTTTTACTTGTGTTAATATGTGGTGTTGATCATATTTTTTATTTTTTTTACCAGGTTTTGAAGACCTACTGATGTGTGATGTGACACGGGAGTCATGCTACGGCCTCATAGAAAACGGTTTTAAACAATTAATTCTTTGCTTTTCATCGAAAGAATAAGAATACCGAAAATTAAACCCTTTCTATTAGGGAGGAAGAGGGGACTCAAAAGATGGCAACGCTCTTATACATCCTGAGTTGCAAGTGTCCATGAAGGACGGTAGTCACTTACAATTAGGAGACCTGTTTGTCTATTTGTCCTCCAGCCTTTAACAGTCCACTACTGGGCATAGGCCTCACCTTAGCAAGAAGATTTTGGCCAAATACCACGCGGGCCAGACGGGGACGACACGACGGGATAAATGGGGGTCATCTGTCACCAAATGGACAATCCCTTATTTCATAAAGACATACATATATTACATATCAAACTTGGTAAAAGTACCTACACCACAAAAGTTCGAAAGCTATTAAATGAATGAAGTGTGCGAATACAAGATTCGGTTTTCAAAGGTAGCCTTTGGACAGTTGTGGGTTTTGTGAGGATCTAGGATCTTTCGACATTGGGTACTCTTTACGCTTCATAGTTTTGAAAAGGCGTGTTTTGAGATACAGTATGTGTCGAGTCATTCGTGTGTAGCACAGAATATCATGACGCCGGCAAATCAAAACGCAGTAGGCGTTAGGGGTTTTTGTCACTATCGCTAGATAGCCATCACTAAAGTTTACAAATTCTGACTTTAGTGGTGAATAATTTAAATAGATTAATTTTATTTTACTAGATAGATAGAAAATTCCAATTATCTATTATATTTATGTATTTTATATAATTCTCGTGTCATTTGGTTGCTCACGATAAGCTCCGAAACTATCTAACTGATTTTCAATTTTTATTGTTTTATTTATTTTTATTAAATGCCAATCGAATGAAGCTACAAGAAACATAAAATTTAATATAAATGCGTGCCCAAGATAGAGAAGTTAACATCACGCTTAGACCAATAGAAGTCGAGTATGATTGAAAAGAGACGCAGACTATGTTATTTGGGTCAGCTTGGTATCCATACTAATATTAAAAAACTAATTGTAACTCAGTATGTCTGTCTCTCAGTTACGCTTTCGCGTCACTGATTTCAATAATATTAAGTATAGAGATACTTTGATCGATGCTTCGACCATGATAATCTATGTACATGCAGTACACGGGGCAAAAATTAGTTGGTATAATATAAGTAGGTCCCTTTTACTTCAGATTAATATTTTTAAAAAGTAAATTTTTGTTTGTTGCGTTCGAGCGTTCGATTTAATTGAAGAAAGGTCACGCAATTTTATTTTTAGTTGTTATATTAAGTAATTGTTTCCTCTGATGAGCTTTTTCACTTTTTGCAATAAACTTGATCCATGCTTCGCTTAGTGCAACGAGCTTAAGTTTTTTGTTGTTACAAATTTTTTGCATAAAGCAAAATCCAGTCACGTACACTATTCGAAATAAGTGATATACATAAAGCGAAATCAAGTTTGGTTCCTTTCATGTCGTTTAAAGCAAATTGTTCCCAGGATTTGAAATTGTCTCGTCTCTTGAACAATCATACAAATCTCTCTTTTATAGATTCAGACGAAGAAAGAAATCATTTTGCCGTCGTAAAAGTAAATTTGATGCAACTATAAATCTGAGAAACGTAGAGTGCATCATGCACTGTATTTTCTGATGAAAATACTGAGAATAGAAATGTTAGCTTAAAAATTTAGTATACGCAAGCTTCAATACGGTTAATGAAAGACGTCTTGCAAGAATGTAGAAAAATAATGATTTCTATTTAAAATTAGGACGTTGACAATATTTGAGGCTTTTATTAACTGTCGTGTGTCAGCAATTATTTGAAACAGGGTCCCGGCGATGTTTGATATATCTAACAGACCTTCAGTATTTTGTAATTAAATTTTATAAATTAGCCATGAAAAGCTTTTAAATTATGCTAGAGATAAATTTCCATTGACTTTTACTTGGGGCGTAAATAGATATAACAAGCGAATTATTTAATATTTATAAAGTATTTCGAAGAGCATTTTTTCTGCTAATGACAATGATATATGCGAAAATGGTGCTTATAATATAACTTTGCACAAAAACTTATTATACTTATCAGCATAAAGTCACTCCTTATACATTAATGTAACATTGACGCTTTTGTGTTTGTAATTTAAAATTTTCTTAACTTTGACTTAATACATGAGACTTACGCCTTTCAGAGAGGGACGGAACAGCAATTAAGTTATAAACACAAGCTCTCTTCCTACGCACTTAACATCAAAGCTCTTATAAGTTAAATGCTAAGTATATAAAAGGAAGTGTGTGGAGAGCCATAAGAACTGCGGGAAATTAATAAGTACGCAGTAATATATTCATGAGCGTACCGACGGGGGGGGGGAGAGGCAGGTAGGGTCAGCTGCCCTTCCCTAGGTTTGGTTACATCCCTACTATATCCTTTTATGGTTAAAGTTAAAAAAGTACTTATTACCATTTGGAGTACAATATACAACTTGTATCGTGTGTCGCGCCCTTTTTACCAACACGCTAGCAGAGCTGCAAGCAAAAATGCAGCTTGGAATCTCAATTGGTGGCCGCCTAGGTCCACTTACTGAATATAGTCGAGCCACTTTGAGTACCGTGCAGATCAGATCATTGAAGTACTCCAACTTAGGGGTCAAATTCTAACAACTCAGCACCCAGACAACAGTCACCTGGACGTAAAAACGAGGCTGAGATGACATATGATCAAAGGTGGAATAAATGGGCTCTGTACGCTCAGTGTAGGTACATAGAAAAGCTGACGTTATGGGCGATTCTTTCACGGAACACCTTTGTAACTGTTTTTCTGAAGACCCCCTAAAGTTACTTTTAAAATAGCTTTTCTGTATCTAAAGAGTTTATAATAAAATATTTGTACAAATAAACAAAGTTGGGGTGTCTGTTTGTAATATTAAAATAACCGCTTTTAAAAAAAATCTTTGTTTGTTTCAGCTAATCTCTAAAAAGGCTGGACCGATTTTGACGGAACTTTCATAGCTAATGATGTAAGGAGTAACTTAGCGTAGAGTATATCATTAGCCCTACTTTTTTAGACTAGCTTCGTAACTCGAGGTAACAACTATAATAGCGGGGAACACCGCGGGGCTCAGCTAGTGTATTATACAAACCAGATTTGCCCCCCCTGGCCCAGAACCTGGGTACGCCCATGAATATATTCATGTGTACGTTCTGATAAAACTAATATGTAAGTATAGTGAAGAAGTCAGCATGAACGTTTTATCGCGACAATCTTCTCCAAGATCCAATCTCAATGCCTCAAAATAATTATTTTCCATTCTTGGCCAAGTTAATAAATTTGTGAAAATCTTCCCATTGTAACTGAGACGTGAGTTTCTTCGCACTGGCTAATTCATTCTGCTTTAGTACATAGTTGCGTAGGTGGTTTAAATGTAAGTGACTAGTTTCACAAAGTTTCTGCTGCTAATTAAGAACTTAGGCAGCGTGCGGTGGAGTTTACCTCCGCTATAGGTGGCTGTCTTTGAACCATAAATTTAAAGATCGAATCCTTTCATTTTATTGTTTCTACGATTGCTTTATTTAAGAAACTTACATACTTCAACACTAGTGTATGGTGGACTGGGAGAAAATTCGCATTTGAGCTTAAATAATTAAAACAAATAAGTGTAATATATAATAAATACGTATATTTTAAATATGTGTTATACTTTTGTACGTGTACGGGTATATTTGTGTGCTAGGATTGGTGAGGAAAACTGTTTTGGGGTTTAATAGAAACATTATATTTAATCTTACAAAATGTGGACTGTATGGCTTGATATATCTTGCGGCTTCTTTCTACAAGGGACTGCTTGCAGTTTCTTCCTGTTGACCTGTGTTGTAATGAACTGTGCTGTATTGCCGGAATTATGTAGGACCCAATTGTAGCCCTCCTTTTATACTATCTTTTCTAAATTAATGTAGGCTTTCCTATTGCCCAACCAATCGCTTACATTTTAGCCAATGAGATTTGAGTGGCTAATGCTTATCTACCTCGAAACTTTACCGTAACGAGAGCCGCTTGACAATTTTAGCGATTTCGCCCGTTAATCTACATTTTCGACTATTAAAGTATACATTTTCTTAATCCTAAACTTATGATCTAATACGGAAAAATACAAAAATAACAATAAATTATACACACAAATAATTATCACCGTCGTCCCGCACAGTATGATTATATTTTATGCCATTTCTGTGTAAGACATCTATATGACTGGTTTCCATGGTTGCACATCAATGTAATGGTAAATAATTCAACTAATTAATTAAATTTAAACTTAACTTTTTCAAACAATTTAATTGCGCCTACAAATCAATTAGTAAGTAGTCAAACAACGTCGCTTTACATTGCACTTAGCTTTTTTGAATTCGTAGCACTCGTATTTACTCGTTACCTCACTGCTAGTTGTTTGACGACTCAGTTTCTGAATTGTTTCTACTTGGCATTTACTTTAAGAAAAGTCAAATCGGGCTCCCGCCTTTTGTCTTGTTAACTTTTTGTTCATAAGCCAAGAAACTTCTCGTTTTTGTTTAGAGCTTTTGTTTGTGTTGAATGTGAAATGGTTGTTATCTGAGAAATAACATACATATGTAATAAGTATATAGATATGATTGTATGCTGTATGTGTCACCGTCTGTACGTTTTGATACTTATAACATAACGTGAAGTTTTAAAAACTTCCACGCGGTTACGTAAAATTTAAAAAAATATATATGTAGCGAGTCACCGGAGCTGGTGTCACCGCTTGGCACCTGGCACTTTATTAATAAAAATCGGATCATTAGTCTAAGCGGCACGTTTAACATACTAAAGTAGTATTGACAAACCTGAATCATAAACCACTTGGCCGATAAATCGTTTGAAACTGTCAAAGCAACAAAGATTTCATTCCTTTACAGCGCATGCCACACTTAGGACGTTTTAAATATTAAGCAAGCTACGTCAGTACTGGTCGAAAATTCAAGCAATTTTGACTTTTATAATCACTGCAGTAAATAATATATTAGATAAAAATGCAATAATCATATTTTGAATAAATGCCCTTTGGAATTAACAATTAGTTGGAACAAATGCTTCTTTTTCTTTTCTTCTTTTGATGAGATGGCAACCAGCTGGATCAGCTATTTCTGCCAATATCAAGTATTTAAAGTCTTCAATTCTAAGTCTTCAAGTCTTCTGATGGAATTAATGATAAAAAATATAAAAATTGAGGATGACATGGAATGAAGACCGACTTTCGCAAAAACAAAAAACGATCTCCGAATAAATGCTTTTTTGGATACTGAAACAGATAATTATGTGTAATTAAATATCAGACAATAAAAACGTTACCATTGAAATGCATATTTACACGAATATCGACACAATTAGGTAATTGTATTTGATTGTCAGTAAGAAAGTAAGTTTATGGTGGGTACGTTTCAAATTTTTCGATAGTACAAATACTGCCTAACTATTTATCCTTCCTTTGGCTTCGTTGTTAAAAGCAGTATCAACATATATTTCAATGATTTCCCGTATTATTTCCAGTGATTATATATAAGAGAAAATATGTATAGTTTGTTCATCCGTTAGAAAGTTTGGAAGTTAAGATCGAAAGCTGTGTATATTTTATGTGATGTTTGAATTCGAAGCAAGACAAATCTAAATGTAGATGCTGTCGAAACTTCCAGATAATTCTTGATAATACCTACTGGAAGATTTATGTTTATTTCGTCATCAAAGGAAATCGTTCAGTTGTTTGCTCATCATCATCATCATCATCAGTCTATCGCAGTCCACTGCTGAACATAGGCCTCTCCAATTTCACACCACTTAGTTCGATTTATGGATTCTCGCATCCAGAATGATTATTGCTCATATGATCACTAATAACTGAAGAGTTTAAAATATTAGGTATTTATTCATACTGTCCAGGCATAGATTTAAAAACGTAGTTAAGTCCTTAAAAGCTTCAAGATACTCAATCAGCGAAATTTAACATAGCATAATATTAAAAACTAGCTGAGCACCGCGGTGTTACCTGCGGTTATAGTTTTACAATAACAACCTCGGGTAACGAAAAGCTAGTCTTAAAAAAGTAACTTAAGTTACTCTTTACATCACTGCTAGTCAATGAAAGTCCCGTCAAAATCGTTCTAGCGGTTCCAGAGATTAGCCGAATCAAAGATGCAAAAAAAAATTTTTTTTTCTTGTAAGCAAGCAATTAATTTAAAATTACAAAAACAGACAGTTCAATTTTATAGAGATAATAAAGCCAAATAATAAAATCAGCATAAACGAGCCGGCTTGACTGACTTAGGTGGACCAAGGTATATAAATATAAATATTTTCAACATCTAACACACAACGCCATCTAGTCCCAAACTAAGCAGAGCTTCTATTGTGGGTACTAGATAACTGATATAATACTTTTATTATTTTTTTGTAAATACATACATATCATACATGGAAAACACCCAAATTCCTAAACAAATATTTGCAGATCATACAAACATATGATCCGACTCGGGAATCGAACCCGAGACCTCAGGAACAGCAGTCGCATACGCTACCGCTAGGCCACCGAGGCAGTAAATAAAATTAATATGTATTGACTACTCTTGTTGATGACGTTACATTAAAAGGTTAACAGACATATCCACCGATTTCTCCTTCGAGGCTAAACGAAATATACATAAAACAGAAAAAGTAAACATTTTAAACCAACCTCATTATTCTAATAACGATAAAGAAAAACGAAGAAAAATTGCGCGCTAAAAATATAACCCTTCAGTTTAACAGACGATTTATACAACCTAATCTGGATGGCCGTTAAGGCGGAGTAAGTAATTAGTGGGGTTGAAAAACACTTAAATTTCCCGGTTAATGTGTTTTTGCGACACCCCCTAATGACCTGTAGGAAGGTGAAAAGGGAGCAAATAAACATCTTTTGCGGCCTCATTTAACATTGCCATGTCGGGGTCTATTACTCAAAGACACCGTTTTCCTACTTAGGTATATATTTTTTTTAAATTCTTTCATAAAATATTCAGAAATACAACGACAATGTCCATCTTTTACTTTCTATTCTAGGAGCAAAGGGAAAAACATTTTTCATGGAAAATGCAACAGGGATATAGTTTTTAATATGCCTGGCATCTGGTCTGGGGAATTTAATTTTTATAAAGATAAAACTATTGTTTACCTGTAACGTCCTTTGTGCTGACTTTAATGTTGCTTTAACTCCTCAATTTGCGTTTATGGCACAATTTTCAAGTAGTATTCGCATGCCACTTTCCATTTTTATCCCATACTCATGGCAATGTGTCGGTTTATGAGTGAATTTTTCCTATCAGGTAGAGAGATGAACTTATTTATTGAAAATTATCTTTTGGTTATCCATTAATTGGTTTTTAATATACAACTAAAGGCCATGTTTTACGACTATCTAAACTTATGTCTTCTCTTAACAGTACTGAGTTATTCTTTTTCTGAAAAATATAGTTAGTAAAATAGTTGAAATTATGATTTTAATCTTAAAGTATTTTTGCATTAATGAATATCAACTGAAAATTCGTACTATATAATGTTATAAATTTGAGAGTTATTGTCTTTATCTCTGTTAAACTTTCACGGCTAAACCGCTGCACTTGCAATGAAATTTTGCATGGAGAATCTATGATTTTTGAGGAAGGATATAGGCTATTCTTTACCTCGATACCCGACATAAACACGCGCGAGACCGCGTGCTAATGATAGTATCTTATAATAAAAAAAAACGATGTTTATTCAAAAATATAAGATCAGCCAATACTAAAAGTAATTCGATTTGATAACTTCAAAACCTTTTCTTTAATAAAATCTGCAGTTCACAAATTTTATGTAGCATTTCGCGAGAGTGCATAAACGTGCACTCATCGACTAGAGTGCTCTGAAAAGTTTCCATTAAAAACGAATGCGTACCTTCTGCTACTTAAATTTAAGCTCTTCAAACGATGATAGTGTATTCGAAGATTACCAACTGTTTATACTTAACGTGTATTTCACGCCACGACTATGCTTTTGATTCATCATCATCACCAATCCTTAATAGCCCACTGTTCGACATTGGCCTCGCCTTAGCAAGTAGTACCTATATAATTAAATATTTAACGAAATTTTCAATGGGAACCTCTGAACATGGTCCGATACAAATTTTTGACCTCTCGGGAGTTTACTTTTCTGTATGTTCGATTGGAAAACACTGTTTTCTTGATTTGCATGTGCGACTAATCTTCAATGCAGAGCTTGAATCGCCGGGGTTACAAAAAATACGAATTTCACCCCGTATGGGTAGTCATTTTCAAAATTACAAACATGTAATAAGCCATAATCACATGGATGAAGCCTAGTTGTATCAGAAACAAATACATACTGATGCATAAATAAATGTTTAATTACATTGAATGAATAAATAACTATTTATTACATCTTACAGCAAAGCAAAAATAAGCTCGGAAAATATTTTACAAAATCTCTTTGCTGACTCGATTTCAATTACTAATGCGATTCAGGTTGTTTTGGACATTAGTATATGTTACAATGCAATAAACGTGTTTTAATATCCGACATAAATGTTGAATATTTCAAATGTAATACATTGTTACTACACAGTTCTCGGCAATTTCAATACTCGTACGAATTCCAATATTTGCTCGAATACCTTCCTCGTGTAGTGTGCAACTTATACGATTCATCTCGCTCTTATATGTAAAGTAATATTTTCCAAGCTGTTTGGATTTTATATGTTTATTATTGTTGTACATATGGTATATATTTTATACTCAGTATTATTTAATCTCGGTACAATATTTCTTTAAACAGAATATAAATAAATACGTGAATAAGATGAAATGAAACCATTAATTCTGATAGTTTTCGATACACCGTGGGAGCGCCACGCTTCGGCATGCATGGGCGGCTCGACCGGAGTGATACCACGGCCTCACAGAAAATCGGTGTGAAACTGCGCCTGCGCTGTATGTTCACCGAGTGAGTGAGCATACCGGAGGCCCATAATCCAACCCTTTCCCCATCCTCCCTCCTTATTCCCCAAGACCGGCAACATATTTGTGATGCCTCTGGTGTTGCGGGTGTCCATGGGCGGCGGCAATCGCTTACTATCAGGCGATACCTTTGCTGGTTTTCCATTTATTCTATGAAAAGAAAAAAAAGTTATTTAATGTCGGCTCTATTTTGGAGGCGATATTATGTTTGTTAAGTTTATAATCCTTGTTAATTGCAATAACATTTTGTCATGTATTTCGTCCATGGGTGAGCCGGCATAAATGCGCTGGTTTGACCGGATAATATTACCTCGCAAAAAATGTACTGTGCAATAAATCTTTCGTAGATTTTTTACCTAGAGTGTTACTGATCAAATTCCTTCCAAATCCCCTCTCTCTTTAGGGGAGAAAGGAAAGTCAGAGGGCTAAAAAAATGATGACGCATTTATGATCTTGAGTTGTATTGGTGTCCGTGGTTGCCAGAAGAGGTCGGTTATTGACTATTAGATGACGTTCTATACCATGAAAAGGTAATAAACGTAGAGACCTTTCAGTTATACGATACCAAAACAATGAGCAGCGAAACAATTTCCAAAGAAAACGTTCTAATTTTATTATATATTTTATTTTTTATATTTAATTATATTATAGGATTAAGCACTGAGCAAGAAACTTATTCTTTATCAAAATATCCTTGACGGAAAATGTCTTTGTTGAATCTCCTTATCCTATTTCATTTCCTGACATGTTTCCGTCTTATTTATATTGCAATAAATATAGCTCCAGATTGGTGTATGTATGATCCCTTGTTAACCTCTTTGCAGGTGTCTTGAAATGAGGGAGAAACAGTCAACTTACGTAGTTAAAACTTTCTAACTCTGAACATATTTGGGACTCACTAATAGAGATACAGTCCCTTCTTACGAGTTTAAATATTTTCTTTGATGATTTTAGGCGCTGTTCCAACAACTAATTAAATGAAATATAATTCGTATACCTTGGGTTTGTTAAAGTGAAGAATAAATCCTTATTTATTTTGTGTTTTGCATTCAAGAAATGGCGTAGCTCCGGTAGCTCTTGTTTAATATTATCTCACAGTAAATAGTGGGCAGTTGGGAATACTTTCAGATAAAACGTAATGAAAGTAATGACGAAAGAAAAATAGATTTCGTGCACGTACACATACAATAATACGAAGCAATTGCAAATACTATAAATATAAAACCATTATCAAAATTAGTTCTTACAAAGTTTTGAGCCACCTACCGATATCTGTAGTACAGACCAATTATCTAAACCAATTTTTCTTTTGCTTCTCTGGATACAAAAATATTTTTATTAACACATCGAGATATACATAGATTTTATCGGTAATGGTTTATCAGGGTATTCTTTTGAAAGCACCTGTTACCGGATTTAAGCAATTCAAAACATTCCAATTTAGATGTCGTCGGCGAAAAAGCCGGGCTTCCAACACAAAGAAAAATGAAATGAATACGCGGGTGGGTAACGTTCCGGCATGCCGTGAGGCGGCGTAGCGGTTAGTATTCAAGGCGATGGCTTCGGCCCGCGCTTTATTTATTGCGTATCATACCATGATTAAAAAGCGTTCATTTCTCCCTTTTTATGAACAAATATTAGAGTTTAGGTATATAACTTACTACGACTTATTGAAGCTTCTTGAAATTTTAACTGCGTTAAAAATAGTCATTTTCGTTTCAGTTCTTCACATTTACAAAATTACACCTTCCGTGTTACACTTCTAAATGAGGTCAAGCTTGCATTCAGTTTATTACCGTCTACTTCTGAAAGAAAACCTCATAAGAGCACTAACTGTGCTGTGTGGGGTGTGTGGGGGCGAACCACAATCTTTCGCCCCCAGCCAACCTCACCTGCACGCGGTACACCCTGCTAGATAACAAACGAGGCTCTGGCGACCGACCGATGGCGGTATATCCATCCTAAAAGGCGTAACTAAATACAATAGGCCGGTGATGGGCAGCAGCGTCACCGGTGCAACAAGTTACGCCCTGCGATCACCAACCCGCCTGCCCAGCGTGGTGATTATGGGCTGACCCCNTGGCCACATTTGCCGAAGAACCGATAACCGTTGGGGTAAACGAGTTCTTGAGTGGAGACCGCGTCTCGGCAAACGTAGTGTAGGACGTCCACAAGCCAGGTGGAGCGATGATTTGCGCAAGACGGCTGGCAGGAGCTGGATGCAAGAAGCCATAGATCGAACTAAGTGGCGTGAAATTGGAGAGGCCTATGTCCAGCAGTGGACTGCGATAGGCTGATGATGAGCACTAACTATCCTTCTACACAGTTGATTGAGAATAAAGTAAATATACCTATCTATATTAAAAAGTGCTTGATAAGTTCTTAAGGCTTATAAAAAATACCACCCACCATCTTTAACCTATCATTGAATTATGTTCATAGGAGATTGTGACTGAGATATGAAAAATAAATGTAAAATAACCACTAAATGACATAGGCAGGGTGACAGAAGACGGCAATATAAACTTATTAGATTTTTAGAGAAATGAATAGAATGACCTGTGACAAGGAGCATACGCGACTCGTGGGCGAATAAAACAATTGCTCAATTGTTTACAAAATCGATAAAATGATTTAATTTTGAATAAGTATATTTCAATACATGAATGTTATAAATATTCCTTTTAGTTTAGATTCGAACTCAAAATTAAAATACACTAAATTATGCATGAAGACTGTATAAGTAGGTTTGTTTACTAAGGGAAAGATCGTAAGTGGCTCTTTGAACAAGTTATAACTGACCTTGAGGTTGTGCTAGAATGTTGAGTGAATTCAAATTTAAATTTAAAATATACATTACATTTAGACAAAAGCTGAAAACAACTATTACAAACTTTTATTTTAGTTTCACTGTCCCGATGTTTGTCTGTAATTAAATCTCGCAAGTTAATTTTGATCCACTTCCCGATTTCCGATTGAACTGAAATTTGTAGTGTCCCTTTAGTTCTGATGATAATGCAATTATTGGTATTATTATTATTCCAAAACGACCGCCGAGCAAAATGGCGGCTTACATATTTCTGAACTACCCACCCAATATGGGTATAAAATTAAAGGAATTGAAGTTATTTGTTAACAAGCAAAAAAAACTTTAAAATAAGCTTTTTTAATAAACTACTAGTTTTCCTAACATGAATCGGAATTTATTGTTTACTAAATAAAAATTTTTATCTTCAAATATAAAATATGTTTAAAAGCTGTAACTTGTGTTTAAATATGATACAAAGCGGTTGATGAAATAAGAATTTCTTGGTTGTGGATTAATTTATAAGAAAAAGTTAACTATAACACGATTACGTAAAAACTTTTGCTACAATTTATATAGCTTATGTCACCCGGGTCATTCTTACGAATCTATTGGCATCTCTTTCAATAAAATAGTGTCTGTAGTTTAGACGCCATGGTGGAAAATAAATACGTATACAGAACCCCAAAATTATTACCCGTCTTTTGAGCTTCGCCGTAGTCGGGCAAAATATAAACTATGTCGGTTATGATAGATACCAGCCACTTAGTTGTATCGCCTATTATAATTACAAGACTTCTTTTAAAGGCAAACGAGCAGACATATTGCCTAATGGTAAGCAATTAGCGCCGCCCATGGACACCTTCAACACCAGAGGCATCATAAGTTCGTTGCCGGCCTTTAGGGATAGGGAGGGGGTTGGCCTGAGGGTGTTTCCACACATAAAAAAAATGATGGAGCCGGCCTATAGTGCCGAAGCGTGGCTCTCTTACGGTGAAAAGCAAGGGATTTTAAAGCAAAAGATTAAGGTTAGGTAAGGGTTTAGTCGAAACTTTTTAGGAAGGCTTTGAAATATTATTTACTTCGTCTCGATGTAAAAATATACAGGATAAGCAATGGTCCTTAAATTATAAGCAAAAACGGACACATTGAGTTTTTATCTTCAATACCAATGATTTCAATGCCAGATATTGTTCACACTGTAAATGCATCCATTATATGTAATTCTCACGTTGTTGCTCACAATGAACTCCGAAACTACCCAATTTATTTTAGCATTTTTTTCCGAATATGTATTAAATAACCGTTAAATATGTAGGTAGCAGATAGGATAGATATTAGATGTTTGGCACTTTTAGGGCCAAACATAATTAAAAAGAGACGCAGACGAAGTTGAGTAGGTCAGTTAGTGTATTATATATTCCATACTCGTTGTTTTATCCGTAGCTTGTTAGAAGGTCTGATGAGAGTATAATGAAAGAAGAAAGGGTTGTATTTTATGTCATTAAAAATGTAAACCTTTTATGTCCTGTAATTAAAACATCGTAAAAAATGACCAGAACATATGGTGTTAATGTATCTCCTGGGTTTTATAAGCCTTTGCATTATTAATGTGGGATTATTTTACATATTTATTTGCTAATATTATAAATTCGAAAATAACTTTGTATGTAACGTTATCACGGCTTAACCGCTGCACCGATTTCGATGTAATTTGGCATGGACGTTTTTTTATTCTTGAGGAAGAATATAGTCTTCTCTTTACCACGATAACTGACATACTACATTATAAAGTGGTAAGCTTGTTCGCATCCACAGATTGATCAAAATCAGGTGATGCAGAGAAGAGCGCTGAGTATTTTCCTAGTAAAATTTGCCACGTCATATACCATGGGCCAGACTACAGTAAAGTCAACGATACTTTTTCCAACAAAATTATTGGTTCCAACGCAGTTATTTTTGGCAGCCTGTTTGCAAAGTTGGTAGATAGATTTTTGTATATTTGTTCGAACAGATCCAAGTACCGATATCTCCATTTTCAAATTGAACCCATTTCATAATTGAAATTTGAAATGTAGCTAAACTCGACTCCCGTGTACCTATGCAACAAGCAGCATACTTTTTAAGGTTTCGTATCTCAAAAGGATAAAACGGAACCCTTATAAGATCACTTTGTTGTCCGTCTGTCAATCTGTTAAGACTGTCTGTCTCGCAAGGGAATCAAAACCTTGAATCTTAGAATCTTGAAATTTGGTACAAAGCAACATCCTAATACACAGATAACGGAAAAATTGCGAAAAGCATGAATTTTTATTTACATCACATAATATACATACAGGTTTCTACGGAACCTTCCTTGCGCGAGTGCGACTCGTACTAAGCCGCTTTTTATCTTTTGTAGATAGTTAATAGTTTTGAAGCAATAACTAGTATAAAGTTGAATCTTTTGTTATATTTATGACATCCCTAATATTTTGAGGTCAAGGCTGGGCTTTGGTTGGATTCTTCTATCCTCAGTCTTCTCGATGCTAATCTTTCTTGATAATGAAATTGCTTTTATATAGAACAAAGAGGGACGAAAAAGGGGATGCAACTCTCACGAGTCTGGTGAATCAAAACTCAGACACATGACACTCATGTAACATTGGCTGTAGGGTTAATCCAGAAGCTGAACATCGCTCAACGTGCCAAAGAAAGAGCTATGCTTGGAGTCTCTTTGAGAGACACAATTCTTAACGAAGTAATTCGTCACAGAACCAAAGTGACCGACTTGGCTCTGAAAGCTTGTAGATCGAAGTGGCCATGGGCTGGTGACGAATGTTGCAGAACTGACAAGTTCCGGAGTAAACGTATTTTGGAGTTGAGACCGCGTCCTGGCAAACGTACTGTGGAATGCCCTCTAGTCAGATAGCAAGACGACTTTCGCCAGAGTGCTGGTAGCAACTGGATGCAAAAAGCAGCAGACCGGGCTCTGGGATGTTCCTTAGGAGAGGCCTATGTCCAGCAGTAATCTGCAAAGGGCTGAAAATGATGAATCTGCATGACCCAAAAGTCGTCTGACAAAAAATGCCAATAGCATTAAGTCCAACTTACCCTACTTCAAAAATTGTAAAGTGAGGAGATAGGTTATTAAAATGACTTCATTTTATAGGACGATACTAATGTTTTCTTTTACTTCCATAATCTAAAAAGTAATATCAAAATAAATTCTGTTGCCTATCTGTGAATGAGTTTATTAAAAAAGTAGCAACAGTTGCAATTATCCCTCAGAAGGGCCCGGTACCCAAACTGAAGGAGTGAAAATTATTTACCACGTCTACGAAGGAAGTTGAAGGTGCCACGATAAATTATTCCAGCTAATTATCACAATAATAAGCTTTGAGAGAGATTTCTTAATTAGCAAGACATTCAAACTTTGTTTTTGTTGGAACCTTCTAATTTTGCTTTAAAAATTCACACCCTTACCTTAAATATGCGCCGGCTTTTTTTAAAACAACGTTTTTTGTTGTAATAAGGCCCTGGAAGATTTTTGTTTGTTTGACCTTTACAGTGGAAAATTATTGATGCCAACAAATTTAATAGCTCAATTGCATGCGCATTCTTTTTGCGTATCTCATCTTTTGCCATTGACTTTGATTCGGTAAATATGTTTTATAGAAAGTTATAAATATAGAAGTAAGTTATAATATATATTATATATAGTTATATTCTATATATAAAATAGAAAGTTTTAAATCCATTCAGCCATTATTGTGTAAGTAACAAACATTTATGTACTCATCCTCGCAAATTAACGTATTTATAGACTAAACGAATTCTGAAGTGAGTTTGAAGTCTTTTTTTGATGTCGGTCCTTGTACCCTTTCTCTGTGGGCTGGATGATTTAATTGTCTCAGAGTAAAGCTAACTAAGTCGAGATATATTACTTAGGCAGTATGTTTTCGCAACCGTTTTTTTCAACGCAAGATTACACAAAAGAAAGTACTCATTTAAATGATACTTAAATTTTTATACTTTTCACGGTATACTATTACTAGAACACTTCTTTTAAAGTTCTATAAGCAGTCTCAACCCAAGAACTACTGCAATAGTCGTTTGCCTGAATATGATTGATATTTTCCACACGACGGAGCAGAAAAACTACAAAATGTAACATTTCGTAGACTTACGTATCGGCATATGCTTATTGGGTTTCCATTTATTGGACTCGCATTGCCGTCGTGTAATCTGGAGTTCTTTTGGCGTCTCAACATTGAATTTAAGGTTTCGTCGCTAAGGGAATAAGGTAAAACTAAATCGAGTTGATCCAAGATTCTTATCATCGGATTCCATTTTATATCAGGAAAAGATATTTTTTTGACAATTGGTTATGTAGTGATAGAAACCGTTACGTACACGTTTTGTTCTGGTTTAGTTAAATTTACCCTAAATATGATAAGGCTTATAAAATTTTATTTTTGGCATTAAATAAGTTATGAAGAATAAAATCAATTCGCACTTGTGAGTCATGTTACTGTGTAGACTATTATGCAAAACATTTTCTATATCATTGTCATTGTATTCACGTGGAGAATGAAGTTAAATATCTGATACCTAAATATTCTCGTTGTTTCCTTAATAAAAAGTTTGATACCAATACTTTTTGGGTACAAATCCATACAGGGTAAAACAAACATTCGACCAAAGGTAATTTCAAACACTTCACGGAGGAGAGAGACATTTCCAGCGGAAACAATGCATTTGTACAACGGTAGTTGTCTTTTATTTTCCGATCTTGAAGTACCACTTTAAACTTATAGATCCATTTGGCATGACCGGGACAGTTCAAAGAAATACTTTAGCAAATACTCTTAAAAGAGAGATTGCACTATAACCGCATCGTGAAATGAATATAAAGTTTATTTCATTAGATGTCTTTGCGAAAAGAAATACCTACATTAAAATATTAAATTTACCGGTAATTAGTCGTTGCGATGGTCAACTCCTTTTTGATGGTGGAATGCAAAAATCCCTTTAATCTCCAGCTCATTGGACACGCAAGACATAAAAATACGGAGTTTTCAGTACAAACCTCTCCCTGAGGAATACCCGGACTTGAGAGACTTCAGGTCCCTTTGAAATCGCTGCAACAATGGTCAACCTATGTATACAATTTATTTCTGTTTCTCAGTAACGAACACATGCATCTGTTAGGCGTACGTAAATGGGAAATGGACATAAATCGAAAGCTTTCATAGTTTTAGATTTATTTCATTTTGAAATTTAAAATTTTTGAAATCATCTCATAACCTTCGCAATGGACACGTTGTGCTAACCCCGATAAAACAGGGGATTAAGTAACAACACGTGAAGTAAATAATGAAAATCCTTCCTTTATAATATAAGATTAGATTTTTTTGTGATATTATAATTATCATAGTAGTATTATTCATATTTTTTTATGGACACCCGCAAGACCAGAGGCGTCACAAAGGCGTTGTTGGCCTTTGGGGGATGGGGAGGGGATGGGGTTGGGTTTGGTGTATGAGCTTCCGATATCCTCACTCACTTGGTGAAACACAGCGCAACTGCTGTTTCACACCGGTTTTCTATTAGGCTGTGTGTTTATCATTCCGGTGAATCCGGGTCATTCGTGCCGAAGCGTGGCACTCCTACGGTGCAGCGTGGTTCTCCCATGCTTCCAATTTAATTGTTCTTTAATAAACTATAGGCACTATTCGAGTCTTAGTTTTAGCATAATATGGTCCTATCCAAAGTACAAAAGTTTCCATAATCCCTTGGAATATGCTAAAACTAATTCTACTGATTTTTTTTTATCAAACGTCAACTTGATCATTTAGTGCCATATTTAAAAGCCACCTAATCTTGAATTACAATTAATATTGTTTTCGTTTACCTTTTTCATAGTTGTGTGACTCTGCTTGAGCCACTCGAACATAAGTAATACCCAGTAAATCTCTGAATGCAACTCTTGTTCGTAAACTTTGCGGTACTGAGGTGGCAACAATAGAAAACTTCTTTATCCGACAGAGCTGAAAGAATAGCGCCTTAGTTCTCGACAGTACGTCTTGTTGAAAAACTTTTCGACTTAAGTTGTTATGGCGAAGTGGCTTACTTCAGTAACAATCTTGAGTTAGTGTCCTTCGTACTTTGTAGCTTTATTAAGACATTAATCATTTTATGCAAAATCTGAAGGCTTCAGCTGTGGCAGAGAAAATTTGAACAGCAGAGGCACAAGTGTTCTGTACGATACACATACCTGCAGAACGATCTTTATCTTTAAATTGTTGCCTGAAGGTAAATAAATTTACTCAGAAAATAAATATTTTATTGTATTTGTTAAAAAACCACAAAAGCTAAGAATAGTGATAACGTTCATCTTCATATAACTGGTCTTTCATCTACATGTGCAAGTGAGTAAAATGTGGTTAAAATTCTTTTGACTTCACTTCAACAGAACTTACCGAGCATACGTGGTATTCATGCCTCAACACTAGTTGAAATTTTGTATGAATGCAAATATGAGTGGAACTAAATGTAGCAAAATTTACATAAAGAGCTTAAGTTGTAGATTTATTGCACTAAGTGTAATATGAGTATGTTTAAAATGTTCTATAGTCAATCAATGTAAGGTATAGCTTCTTGAATCATCTTTAAGACAGTACTAAGTAGGTTTTGAAATGGGATTGATAAAAGTTTTGCTGGTTGCTGGTTCCCATCCCGACCGGGTCATTGGAACCTAACTTGGAGATTAGACATTCAGTCAGTGTGAGCGATAGTTTAAAGATTAGTAAAATTATCAAAAAATAAATAAACAGGCCACAAGTAACCACTGACGTTACGAGTATTTGAAAAATAGTGTATATGGTGAGATTATTCACTGATAGAGAATAGTAAGAATAAAAATACCCTTATTCACCCGCTTGTACTGTGTCAACTTTTAAACAAACAGAAAATTACGTTATCTAACATGAAAAGTACAAAGCGAAATTAAAATCTAGACTACATTAGGATGTAAGACGAATCTTGCCGCTTATTTAAATTCAACTCCTGTTGAATATCTAGCTGCTAAAAGGGTACGGAGCTAATTAAATCCCGTGCAAGATGCAGACGTTACAGGGTAAAATTTATTCCGTTCGCACTATGTCCTCATTAAAGTCTTACCCAATGTGGGTAGTTCGCATGCGGTCGGTTTGTCTTCCTCCAAAACTAGCTTTAATTAGTTTTTAACCGACTTATAAAAGGAGTGGGTTCTCATTCGACTGCATTTTTTTGTTTGTTACTTTAGAACTTGCTACTGGGTGAACCGATTTTGATGATTATATTTTTTGATAGAGTAGGAGGCAGACGAGTAGACGTATCGCTTGATTTTAACGATTACGTGGTCGCCCGCAACACCAAATGTCTGCTATCTCTATATGGTATATGGGGGATGGGGAGGGGGATGGGTGATTTGTTGCGGTATGGATTCCCTCACTCACTCGTTGAAATATAGCGCCAGCGCTGTTTCATACCGGTTTTCTGCGAGGCCGTGGTATCACTCCTGTCTCTCCCACGGTGAAAGCTGGTGCTTTTCATGTGGTCCCATTTCAATATGGTTCAGTTCTTGAAGTCCGTTTTGAGTATTTTATATGTATTTTAGGAAGTAGTGTAGGACATCCACAGGCCAGGTGGAGCGATGATTTGCGCAAGACGGCTGGCAGGAGCTGGATGCGAGAAGCCATAGATCGAACTAAGTGGCGTGAAATTGGAGAGGCCTATGTGCAGCAGTGGACTGCGATAGGCTGACGATGATGATGATATGTATTTTGTTCTCTGGAGCAATATGTATCTTGTTTTGCGTAGTCTTCTATTGTTTATTGACTTAAGATGTAGTCTCGATAGACTTAAACTAAAATAAAAGTTAGAATATACATTTTATTTAATGTTGCATGCATACGAATGTTAACTTATTTACTTTACATATGTATTTTAGATATTGGACACAATATAACAATTACTTAAAGGCAGACACAGTATTTAACAAGAAATATTTAGTTGTGTAAATATGTTTACTTTTAAATTGGTGAAAAGTTACAGATGCAGTTTAAATAAAACATATTTTAGAAAATGAATTAATTTCCTTTTTCAAATTTATGTTAATGTCTAAAGGCCGATTGCCAACTCAGATGGACGTCAAACAAATGTGATTGATTAATAGCGTAGAAACTTATTCATTATTACTGTGGGAGAGCCACGCTTCGGCATGAATAGGCCGGCTCGACCGGAGGGATACCACGGTCTCACAGAAAACCGGTGTGAAATAGCGCTTGCGCTGTGTTTCACCGAGTGAGTGAGGGTACCGGAGGTCCATACCCCAACCCTTCTTCCCATCCCCACTCTCTTCCCCATCCTCCCAAGGCCGGCAACGCACTTGTGACGCCTCTGGTGTTGCAGTTGTCCATGGGCGGCGGTAATCGCTTACCATCAGGCGATACGTCTGCTCGTTTGCCCGTGATTCCATAAAAAAAATGTTTAGTGCATCTGCCTCGGTTACCACCAATCGAAAAATAGCTTCCACACCTCCGAACTGTTTAGCTATAATCAGCATCGTCAACAACCCATAATGTACCACTGCCGAGCTCGGGTCTCCTCTCAGGAGAGGGTTAAGACCACTCGTCCTCACCCTCACGCTGGCCAAGTGCGGGTTAGGGACTCGCAAAAATACGTTCTGGCTACGTATCTTGCCGTTGGATGATTTTTAAGCCGTCCGAAGGCCTTCAACTAAACTTCACGACTGTTATCCTATGATAGCAACCGAGACCGACTGCTTAACGTGACCTCCGAATCACTAAGGCGCTCATGGTATCATGCCACCATCGGTCACCCATCCAGGAACTGACCGTGATTGTCTCTAATCACCGAATGCAACTGGGCTATGAGTGCCTCTTTATCTATATTTTATCTATAAGCGGTAGCTTCCAAATAAAAACTGCCCACACATATAGCAACTTCAAACTTATACTACTTCAAAATTACTTAGACAACTTAGCACGACTTTAAACTTTCAATTGCTACGAAGTAGGACATTGCAGAAGGGGTGCAACGAGATAACTTTGAAACACTTTGTTTGTTTCACCTCAACTCGATGCTAAATAAGTTTTAATTTCCATGTAGTCAGATGATATAAAATTTTGATAGTTTATTGTTATTCAAAGAGAAATAGACGTGTAGAACATTTAAAATTATAGTTTGGCGAAAATTAAATAAAATTTAAATTACGTGTTTTTCGAATAAGAAATAGTTAGTTTTTTCTTCATTTAGGCTACAACAAGATATGAGGTCAGGTCACGTGTGTGTATTTTTCCTGTAAGTGTAAACGTTCCTGTGAATTGATAATGAACATTCTGAGTTATATAGGTTTGGTTAAACATATTTGAAGTCATAGTTCTTTTGGCGCGTTAGGGAAAAATGATTAGAGAAAATTTTTACGATGTGTGCGCACACCGTCACGAAAAACCGACACCCTGAAGTTAGCTATAATCAACATTTTAGTTTATCAAATTACCGTGGGAGAGCCACGCTTCGGCATGCATGGACCGGCTCGACCGGAGTGATATCACGGCCTCGCAGAAAACCGGTGAGAAACAGCGCCTGCGCTGTGTTTCACCGAGTGAGTGAGGATACCGGAGGCCCATAATCCAACCCTTCCCCTCATCCCCCACCCCATCCCTCAAGGACGGCAACGCACTTGTGATGCCTTTGGTTTTACGGGTATCCATGGGCGGCGGTAATCGCTTAGCATCTGGCGATATGCCTGCTCTTTTGTCCCATTTTCTATAAAAAATTTTTTTTTTTTTTATCTTGTTGCACCAAAGAGGTATAACTTCTAACGCGTGTACATAAGTTTACACACACACTTTTTTGTATTATTGGTAGCTAATTAAATCACATCGATGTCTAAAAATCTCTAGGTGTTAGTATACTTCAAAAAAATAATGTAGAATTATTTCGTTTGCCGTATCCACGTTCTTCCGAAAACTGTTCGATGACATCGATGTCTAAAAATCTCTAGGTGTATAGTATGCTTCAAAAAATATTGTAGAAATTTTTCTCGAGCTTGTGCTTTGTGTTATATTTATTCTTCCCACGTATAAATAAGTCGAGTAATTTATATTTTCAATATTGTATTACTTCGTCTGGAAACTGTATATATACGGTTTCACATTGAAAGCCTTCAGACACCCAAGATAAGTTTTATATTGAAGTCGTGCGAATATTCCAATAAATATTCAGATTATTTCTTATTAGAATTTTGACTGAGAAGCATGCGTGGCAATTTTAAGTATTCCGTCACAAACCTGTTATAATTACTTCTGAGGTGTTGGGTTCACTAACCGTGTGTTGAAATTGTTTTGTGTTTTAATGAATATTTTATAGATAAGGATTCCTATTGTAGAAGGCACAACTAGCCCAAGAATAACATTTAGGGGATGTCCCTTTGCTTTTTTTTGGACTAGTTATACACACACAATAATGTTACCTGTAATAGAATGATTTTTGAGTTTTTATTTTAGTTTACACGCAGTTACTATATATTGTTTTTAAGCCTAGTTGGTAACCTACTTACTTACAGTGAGCTACACGAAGCCTTAGGAATATATTAAAGGCAGCTAGCAGGAAATATTAGCTTTTTCCCGCGGCTTCGAACGCTTTTGTTTGGGTTATCGCTGTAAAATAAAGCCTATCTCCTTCCTCAAGAGCCAAAGCATCTGCTTGCTAAACTCATTGAAATCGGTGCTGCGGTTTAGCCGTTAAAGTGTGACAGACAGTATTACTTTCAAATATATACAAATAAATAAAATTGGAGTGTCTTTTTTAATTTTTGTATGTCTGTCTGTTTGCTGCAACTAATCTCTGGAACGGCTGGACCATTGTGATTGAAGATATAAGGAGTAACTTAGGCAAATTTTTTTAGACTAGCTTTACCTCGCGGCGTCTGACCGCAGACTGAACAACCACAGCGGGTAACACCGCGGGAGTCGGCTAGTTGGTAATAAAGTATGAATTTATGATTGCACGGTAATGGATTAAGCGGTTACCTCACCGACACGCACCACCACCACGCTGCGGGTTCGATCGAATTGGTGTCCTGAATGTTTCTGTTCCTGGTGTCGTATAAATTCTCGATTTAATTATGGGACCGGTTCAAGTTTAAAAGTCAATTTAAAGGACTTTTAAACTTTCACAATCCATAGACGGTATTTATTTGTGTATGTATGTATTTATATTTATTTTTGTACGAGTATGTATCTATCTATCTATGTATTATGTGTAGTTTATGGTAAGTTTATATATGTATGTGAAATGAATTATAGTAAAAATATAAAAAAATTACAGATTTTCAAAATATCCCCTTCCAATACCATTGCACTTATGCGTAAAACGAGTCTTGCGGGGTTCGAAAAATAACCGCCATAATTCTCCGATGGCCTCGTCTGCAATGCAAAATAGGAAATAAAAAAAATCGCTCGGAACTAAATCTAGGCTGTACGGAGGATGGGGTAACATTTGTACCCCCGAAGTTCTCAAATAGTCCATAGTTCTAGCAACTGTGTGAGCGGGCGCATTATTGATTGGTGAAAAGGAATGCCACGGTCGCCACTCCTTGAGCGCTTGCTATTCAACTCACTATATCATTCACTAATAACTGTTCTACGGTCTTCAAGCGGAATTACAGGTACTGGGCCACTGCGTCGAAAAAAACCCGCTTTCCTTTGTCTATTAAGACACTGATTGCTGCTACGTGAGAAGGTGTTAGCTGTACATTCATGATTTGTCAGTTTAAGAATGTAGGATACATTTTGCGAAGTTCCTCCTTTTCTAGCATAAATTTGCACTAATCAACACGACGGCATTTTTGTTCATCGGTGATAGAATGAGGTACCCATCGCGAACCAAGCTGCCTGTGATCCAATGTTTAGTTCAGCTTGTATCTCTCGATGTGTAATATGTCTATTCTATCGCAATAGCCACTCTACCTTGATGACATTTTCATGAGTTACTACAGTTGGTGGTCAGTCGGGTCTGTAGTCATGGTTTAAGTTCTCTTGACTACGTTTAAGTTCACGAAACCAATAAGTAACTTTTGCTAACCCAGGAGCAGACTCCTTAAAAGCAGCTTGTAAATATTCTTGAGATTACTTGAAGTTTCACCCTCGTTTATAATCAAAAAATAATCATAGTTTGAAAAGCTTCCCGCGACACGTCCTTTGTGGCAAGCAAAAGAAGAACAAATCTTTAAACATATTAAAAAGAACACATAGGTGGCCAGTGATTTTCACAAAGGACGTTTGTGTTGAAATTAGCCGTCAATCTAAAATAGTTTCATGAAAAAAGAGATTGTATTTATTCTGTGGCTATCAATTTTCGGAACAACCTAGGTATGTACACGAAGAAAACTTTTTATATGCTTTGTCTGTCTATCAGTTTGTTCTAGCTAATCTATTGTAAAGCTGGGTCAATTTTTAAGGTACTTTTACTGGCAGATAGCAAACGATATAAGGAGTAACTTAGTGTACTTTATTCGAATGAAATTAGTAGTGTGAAGGATAGTAGTATGGATGAATAGTGCGAAATGAGAATGTGAAAGCTGGAAATGTTCCAGTGACCAGTTAATACGCTCCAAAACAACCTCACGTCAGGTCAGATTGAACTAGCCACAGATACAAATACGAGATTCTTTCTGTTACGAGAAAACAAACTGAAAGAGGAGTTCCGTTGTTGGTGCATGGGCTATATAGTTGTAGTATATTCATTGGTATATTCTTAATTATCTAGCGTGTTAATTCAATTTTAGTTTATATCAAATACAGTCTCGTCATGAATATAAACTTTAACAAAAAATGTTTCCGTAACATGTAGAGGAAGGCTCATTTAATTTGACATTCACGTGCTGCTGACAGCCCTAATTAACATGTTGTTTGTATCATTAATAATATTTTGATACATAAAAATAACATTTCCAATAATAGCACAGTCGCCCTCATAAATACTTGTATGTTTAACCTTAAGATAAAGGTCAGTCAAACCTTAGCCTCGGTGTTATACAACCCTCCTTCTCTTAGGAGAGGCCTATGTCTAGCGAGAAACTTTTAAAGGCTTTTGAAGTGATAATAACCCTTTTGAAGTGATAATAACCCTTTTGAAGTGATGATAACCCTTTTGAAGTGATAATAACCCTTTTGAAGTCATGATAACCCTTTTGAAGTCATGACAACCCTTTTGAAGTGCTTATAACCCTTTTGAAGTGATAATAACCCTTAAGAAGTGATGATAACCCTTTTGAAGTGATAATAACCCTTTTGAAGTGATAATAAACCTTTTGAAGTGATAATAACCCTTTTGAAGTGAGGGTAATCCACGTTGTTTTTGTACTATGCTTAACCAAAGAGAACACTATAATATTTCAAGATAAAGTTACCTATGTATTGATTCAGATCTATATCGGAATGTGTCTAACCATTTGAGCGTAAAAAGTAATAAACATACAAACACACACTCAAACTATCTTCTTAGTCTTTAAAATTTAAGTATGTTACCTATTTATAATTGACACAAACGGTACATTTTACTTGGTATAGTACAGCATAATTACGTAAGTTTAATGTTAGTTACGTCACTATGTATTTGTTGAAGTAACAACTACACGGTATTCTGTTGTTTAACTTTCAGAAATAAACAAAAGGGACCATGCAACAATAACAGAACTCATCTTCCAGTTTGCTTTCTCGTAACAGAATCTCGTATTTGTGTACTTTTGGTATTGCAGCTATAGTTTAAATAAATGGTCAGTATTTGTCCTTCGACTATTCCGATTCGGCTCACACACAGCTCTGTTAATTCTGGAGTATTTGATTGAGATGTATATTATGCACTTTAATAATTTAATGATACATTTTTTAAATAAAATATATCAAATTTACATTTTAAATGATCTATTTACATCAACTAAAGTTAAAAATATCGTCTAAACACTTTTAGCACTTTTTTATTCTTTTTTTCTATGCGGAAATCACCAGCTGTTGGCTAGTCGGACTCGAACCGACTAAAAGTCGTAAGATAATTTAGGCACTAGAAGCCAGGTGCACCCTAGAAAGGAGAATCCTGGAACTATACACTTTTACCCAAAAACTAATAATCCTATGTAAGAAAGTTAATGAAGCTGATTACCATAATTTACACTAGCGACAGGTGAAGGCAATACAATGAATTTCTGAGAAGTTGATAGAACCAACGAATCCATGGATACCTGCAACTCCAGTCATAGGTGCGTTGCTTACCTTTGAGTGCAACAGAGTGGAGAGAGCGCAACTGTTTCAAGTGGCTAACTGCAATAGAAGTTGAATTCTTGGCTTGGGTAATCTACTGCTAGACTCGTCTTTGGAAAAAATAATTTGCCTTATTACACCACGCTGTCCAAACAGGTTGGTATAGTTTGTTTCAAGATTTACTTCTCTTTTCAGTACCTTTCCCTTGGGAAGTTTGATTCCCATATGATGCAGCAGAGTGGAGAGAGCGCAACTGTTTCAAGTGGCTAACAGCAATAGAAGTTGAAGTCAGAGAGTTTTTTATACACTGGCTTGGATAATCTACTGCTAGACTCATCTTTGGAGAAAATAACTTGCCTTATTGCACCACGTTGTCCAAACAGGTTGGTATAGTTTGTTTCAAGATTTATTTCTCTTTTCAGTACCTTTCCCCTGAGAAGTTTGATTCCTTAGTCCACTCTTAAGAAACCTACGCGAAGAAATAGCGGGGGTAATATTCCGTATTCTGAATCTATCACGACACGGAACGGTGCATCCGATTTATGGCTCTAATTGTGTCTGTCTTATGGAAATTTCGAATGGAACTAGTCGGGGTTCGAAGAAGAAAATTACCAAAAGTTAAGATCTATTATCCTAGATGCTACTGTTATGGTCGAAAATCGGAACAAGAGATTATACTCTATTCAACAAAGACTTTGTGATACTTCAGTTTAAACTAATTAGAACGACATCCTGTTCTGATCTTTTGTAGCGTCTCTTATTTAATTCTTTTGTCAAGAATGCTTTATAGTTTAGAGATGTATTTTACATTAAAGCTGCTGATTTGATAGGATTTGTTATTGATAGTGTTGTTTGTAAACCAATTGCTTTGAGAAATTTTGTATTGCGATGCAGGATTTTATTATGTTAATAGTCCAGTGCTGGAAAAACACATCCTCTTAGAAATGAGGTTTTGGAGAATTATATGATGTTGGTATGGCGGGTTTTTATAGTTTGTGTCCAGTTTTCCTTCTCTTTTTGCAGTCCTGTCGTCTAGTAGTTTGCTCACTTAGTCGATTCTAACGACATCAACACGAAATGAATAGGAGTAGAGGCATATAAAACTCCGCATTTTAATCTGTCACCTATTCAAAAGCGTCCTTTAGGCAAATGGTACCTTGAATTGAGAACTACATGATATAAAGTATTTTATAAAAAATTTAAATCTTCTAGATGGTGTTACGTGATATTAACATTACATAATAATTTGAAACACGAGCAATTGTCATTTATATCTCAGTTGAACTTAGTGCAATCCAGTGAAGAACTAATACATAGTCGATTCGATGTTAGGGTCGTCAGCAGATGCAAAAACCCTATTATCAAAATCGATATCATTTTCATGTTCGATGTCATTTTCTATGTTTTACAGACAAACTATGTAATTTGTGGTGAGCATTAACGATTTAAGTTTTATTACAAACTAGCTGTCCCGGCGAACTTTGTACCGTCCTATTCATTTTCGTTAGTAAGTTCGTAATAATTTGCCGCAGGATCGTAGTGACAGCAACTAAGCGGACTAAGAAAATATAAAATTCTTTTCCTTTTTTTTGCTACACAAACCTTGTCTTGACAATAACAAAAAAAAGAATTATCCAATTTGGTGCAGTCGATCGAAGGTAATGCGCGCGCATACATTTTTGTGATTCATTTTTATATATACGGTAATATCATTATCACCATCGTTAATACACTTTAGTATGATTTAGTATGGTATAGAGTACATTTCTAGTTTTCTCTTTTTTTTTTAGAGTCGTTGTTTTCCGTGATTTACTCCCATAGTTACCATGTATAATGTAAATTCACGCTTATGCTTAACACATTACCATTAATTAATTATCTGTTTTTTACGGTGTAGGTAATAGAGATATGTTATCACGATTATATTTGCATTACAAATTCACTTTCGTTTAACACAGAATATCACACAATCGACAACAGTTTGAGAACTAAAAATCGACTAACATATCGATAATCGAGTAACGCTCGACACTATCCATTACAGCAGATTGCGACTCCCATAAAACAATATGGATGTCGTACAAATAGAAGTAGAGATTTCGTCGCAGCTCTTAATAGTTTTCTGTAGTCTTAGTACTTTATATATTTATAAGTTATATTCATGATTGTGATAGAGTGATAGTTTGAAACAATGTCATTAAATTTAAAGTCTATTTTCATGTATTTAAGTTACTTATAATGCACACATTGTAAATATTTGCTACCAGGCACGGACGGACCGACGACACCGGGCGTGGGCCCTATCGTAATACCAGCGTAGTTACACTGGCTATAGCAGTATGATGAGGCAGGAACCTTTTCTGGCAGCGCACAGGGTAAAATAGTACCTTGTTATTTTCTATTTTACGTCTACTTAAAACTATGTATTGTCCTGTATATGTCAGAATAAATAATTTTCTTTCTTATTTTATGTTTTTTTTTGTATATAGTATATATGTTAAGATAATTACGCTTATTAATCTCCCATTTTTGTTAAGTATAATTTAAGCCTCAGTTCCATAATAAATTTTTATATTACCGTTAAGAATATATCATGTTTTTCTTTTCATGGTTAATAAATTCTAAGTATAAAATAAACAATAGAATTTTAACGTTTTATCGTATAGGCCAAAATATCATTGCCTAAATTCTGTAAGAAGTATAGAAATTGTCCGACCGGCATCGGCATACTTGACGGCACGACGACACTAAACGAAACAGTGGTTTATTAGGAAATTAACATTGTATATCAACAAGCCATAATGCCCCACTGCTGGGCTAGGGTCCCCATGCTGCATTGTTCTTTTTCGCATTGAGGATGGTGACCACCACTCTTGGATTCTGCTCATGCTTTCCATCAGGCAGGGCAGAGTCATTTTGGCAGCTTAAACATAAAAACAAAAAAAAAAAATACGTCCCCATGCTGGCCAAGTGCGGGTTGGGGACTGAACATTTTATAACATCATTTTAACTGCACGATAGGTTACCTGAGTGTACTGCTACGAATAAGTAAGTTGTGGGTTCAACCTTGTATGATCCACAAATTGTTGATCTGAGTCTGGGTGTTCTTTGTTTCCATTATATACATGTTTATAAACTCCTCCTCGATACAGGATATATTCCTAATACAAAAGTTTATTTTGCCATCACTGTAGGCATGAAAGTGCTAAGGGACTAGGCTACCCAACACATTTCCTTGATATTTTTACTAATACAAGTACAACTCCTCCGAACTCAACTCCCAATAACTATGATATATGATGCTGAGCGTAACCTCTAAAAAATATTACCAAGAAAATCTAGAATAATGATGTACCGCCGCCTTTCTTATAAATATTAAGTGTATTCCACTTTATCTTGTTTAGCCGACTTGTACCACTTCATGGCCATATACCCCGCTCTGAAAGATGACTGCTACTTACTGGGATGTGACATTTTATGGCACCAATTTTCGGTAGACGTCATGTAATCACCTACCAAGCCATAGCCTCCTCTATAACATGACACATAGAGTAGGTTTTCGGAAAAAAGGAATATTAATTCTCTGATTGAATCGAACAGTCAATAATATGGTTGGTAGTAAATCCTTTACGGGGTGTCAGAAAATATACTCAATGTCTAATGTGTTTGGTTTGGCAAGTCGGCGGAATTTTTGCATGACCACAATAAATTTCTGAAGGATTTTTACCTTAAGTGTTCTCCAATATATATAATAATGTAAGTATAAGATATATTTTTCAATGCACTACTTTCCGCTAATTCCTATTCAGTGACCTCTTAAAAATTCGACTTTTTTCTACAAATATTCTTGCTCACAAGGTATTCAATGTTAAATGCAATGTAACTAAAAATAAAGACAAAAACAAGTTAAAATTTAAAACACCAAGCACTTATTAGACTAATCATACGCCTAAAATTCGTCAAATGATGTTGTAGACGTAATAATTCCAATACATTAGTTTTTTCCCGTAATTTCTTTCTATTGTCACTCTCATTTAACTCATAATCATATTTTAAATATAGACTACGCTACTTCCTTCCTTACCTCGTTTTGCGAAGAGTTTTACGCATCACAGCTATGTATAGCAGCAATGTTAGTTACTTCGTGTAAACACAGGTTGGTGTTTGTGACAGCAATTTCTATTTGTCTTGCAATGTGAGCTGAAACAGGGCGCATATGTTCCATACTCAGATTATGTATTTCCAAAGTTTGAACTTATTGTTTTAATAAGTGTACCTGTATGGAACCGTTGCCCGAGTCTAGTTTTATAGTTTCATAGATCGACAACATTGAAAAATTTACATTATATACTCAACTACGAAACAAGGAGGGTTATATTTTTCGAGCGAATGTATGTATGTATATTTCTTTGGCACGCCTTAGAGCCTAAACGATTTGTCGTATTTTTATGTGAGTAATGTCAATAAATTCGTCTTAGTGGTGGGAGTGATACTGGGCACATCAAAATACAAAAAAAGAAAATTAAAGATTTTTGGCGCCAAAACGTAATGTCAAAAAAAAAGGTTTTCAAAATACATCGGGTGTGGTATTAACATAAAGAATTTTTAACGGTGATTACGAATATATCATATATAAATTGTACGTTATATTAAAAACATGAATTTAAAAAAGATGGCAGATATTGACGCAGTCGGGTTTTTTTTAATAATTTTACTTATTTAATACTATAACTCATAGGCGCTCATAGCCCAGTTGCACTCGGTGATTGGAAACTATCACCGAGGGCAAGCAACGATGGCGCGGTCAGTACCTGAATGGGTGACCGCAGGTGGCATTTTACCATGAGCGTCTCCGTGATTCGGAGGTCACGTTAAGCAGTCGGTCCCGTTTGTTATCATAGGATAAGAGTCGGGAAGCTTAGTAAGAGGCCTAAGGGCGGCTTAAAAACATCCAACGGTAAGATTACGTAGCCACAATGTTGTCTTGCCAGTCCCCAACCCGCACTTGGCCAGCGTGGGGACGTATGGCCTTAACCATCTCCTGAGAGGATATCCGAGCCCAGCAATGGGACGTTATGGGTTGTTGATGAAGGAGTGAAAGTTTTTGTAAAATAGAGGCTATTTAACATTGAAAGTTGAATTAGTAGGGAATAATGTAGACATGAGGAATTATTGGAATTAACGAAAGTGTAAATGAGATAATATGTACTTTAATATACTAAAACTAATATAATTCAGTCTACGCATTCTCAAACTAAGAATCATGTTCGTCTTTGATGAGGTCGTAACGTTGAGCCCAACATTAAATTCCTCTGAGTTATAGATGAATACTTAAATTTAAGTGTCGAGACCTCTTTATGAACGAATGACAACTTTATGTTAGGTTTATAGTCGCCTTTGAAGGCCGTTAGCGGTCTATAGATCTTGGCAGTTGGAAATTCTTCGTAATTAAAACCTTCCTTAATTATATATGCGCATATATTCATATACAAACCTTCATTTAGATTGATTTACATAAGTTGAGATAAAATCTTACAGTTGGAAAATTAGGAAACTAGGTATACTTTGATGTATCCCTTTGAAAAACAGGTGCTGGCGTAGGCAGATTATGTAAATTCACTAGCTTTGCCCCGCGGTGCTATCCGCACTTCGAGATCAACCGCGGACAACGCCGCGGGGCAAAGCTAGTCTAAAAAAGCCTTAGTTACTCCTTATATAAGCAGCTATCTGCCAGTGAAAACCCCGTCAAAATCAGTTCAGTCCTTCCAGAGATTAGCCTGAAGAAAGAGACTATCAGGCCGACAGACAAAAATTGGAAAAAATGTTCTTTTGGTTAATGTACCATGTATACATTCATATGCATTTAGTAAAAAACGACAATTTTAATATTACGAACAGCTACCTCAATTTTCTTTGTTTGTATAGATTATGCTGAATTCAGCACGACAGGCCGCATATATGGCAGGACAGTATACTCCGATCAACCTACAAACATCTCATAACTAAGCTAGTCTTCAGAAGCTTGAACGCCCGTTTTCTATCTTTAAAACACAACCAATCAAATCTCGCGCAGTATTCGTTTTTTCAACAAATTTCTAAACATCAATCTACTCATGAACTTTTAATCATTTACGGTCCAAGGTTGTTTTGAATCATCTTTTGTTGAAACAGTTGAATATAGATTAACTGCTGATAAATGTTGTTAATTTCTCTGTTTGCTCCCACATAAAAGCCTTGTATATACATATTTTCACCGAAATTAAAACCAGACAACACAAATGATCGGTATTAGTATTGGGTGACAGTTGTCATAGCAGTTAAGATCGCTTGCAGCCGGACCAACTTGTCCATCACGATTTTAAAACATCAAAATGTTTCAAAATTATCTGATGTAGATTAAATTCTACTATTTAAAAATGTCCAATAAAAAACTTAACAGTAAATTTTTTCACAAAACCTAAATTTCAAGTCTACAATTCTCATTACTTAACTCGTCTTGCTATTACTGAAGTCTTAAATGATGGTGATTATTTCTGACGAGTGTAAGACGCTTTGAAGAGTACTTTGACAAAGTTAGGAATGCTTCGGAACGCTTCGGTAGTTAAAACAGTTGACCCGGTATTTGATGCCGTTTTCAAATGTCTGACAATCGTTAACTCACAACTTCGAATTAGGGGACATCCGTGTTTGGACCTATTTACGTGAATTAACTCTAAAGATTAATTTGCGTTGACTTTGCAAGTTTTATGGCGCTATAAAGAAAAGACGACGAAATTGGTGTTGGTAGAAGTTCGTTTTGGTCGTTAAGCGTAACATATGTTACCATTGACTGAAAATAGTGGATGTTCAAAAATTAAGAGCTAGTTTGAACTCCTACTGATTACTGAGAAAGTCCCCGATAGACTCTTGTGAATTTATCAGTCAAATAACTACATCATTTTCACAAGTGTTAGACGGAAACATAAATATCAGATACACTTGAAAAATATATCAGTAACTTTTATTTGTCAAATAGTATTATATGGCAGATAACTATCTGCAATTTTATCAGGAGCTGGTGAACTTGGCCCTAAGAATAATAACTTGTAAAGTTCTGTATTAGGTTTGAATATCTTAAACTTTCTAATACTAAAGAATCCCTCTCTATGAAACCATTTCAGCCAGCTGATATTCTCCTTCGATAGACAGGTTGCACCTCTTGCGTACTGATACACTATTGTTGCTTCGATAAACACTTGAATCGGATCGGACACAAAGACACGTGGGTTTAGTTCTCTGAGTGTAGTCGGCTTGCAAATCTGTGTGTGCTTTAAGTTATATGAGTATATGTCTAAGGATTAGGAAAATAAGTACTATCACCTGACAATAGTGTTAGTGGTTTCTGATAGAACTTAGGTTTATCTAGTTATATATGTAGTGTTATTTACAGACATTTTGTAGTCGCTGAATAGGCCTTTACCTCGATATGTTACGTCATAGAAGTGCACGTAGCGTAGCGCGTCTGAGAGCCAAGTAGTTGGAGAACGAGGGCGCGCGCGCAGGCGATCCGTGTTCTCCGCACCCCGCGCCTTCCCTTCCGTTAATGGCTGACTGTCGCGGTGCGCCGACAGTCGTTATGTCATCAACTATTCCTATACTAATTTTGTTTTTTATTAGTTGAAGATCTATGTTGTGACTGTTGCATATATTCTAGATATGTCTTAGTAGTTTCAAATCCATTGATGAATCTTTATCAAGAAGTGTTTTCAAGATAGTAGTGCCCCGTTGATGTTCACATGAACGGGCCGTATCGATCGCGGCGGTTCCACCAGAAGATCAACCTTAAATGACAGCAGGTATACTATAGTGTTTCGTTGGTGAGTTGAGGTCTAATGATGCAGAAGTATCTTAATAGGGTGCCATAGTGTGGGCTACCATGGTGTATTATTGCATTGGCTGTATTTGCAATGAGTATGGTGGCCATCACTCTTAAAATTTGCTCATTATGCCTAGAGTACGATCTTTACTAGAGAGTGTGGGTGTTTTAATCTAAAATAAAAATGTATTCAGATATATTAAAATGTGTCTAATAGCGGTATGATTACCGCAGTAAATACCTAGCCCAGTTTGAGATCGAATATTATTCACATTGACATAAGTTTGTATAGCACATAGAATGTTAAAGAAACCTATTTCTATTTTATACGTTAAGTCAATAAAATTCTAATAAATTGTAAAATGACTTGGAGCAGTTTCAAGAAAAGTTATTGTCACATTTTATTATTGTTCTCAATTTGAACCTATTACAACATAAAGTACTCTCAAAATAAGATTTACATTTATCATAAGATCGTATCGCATATTCAGTATTCGTTCGCCGAATGAGCTTATATTCTAAAGTTTAATTCATTTTCTTTTACGAGTTTACCATTTAGTTTTTATGAGTTCTTGCCAAAGTTTTGATCTCTTCAAAGCGCGCGTCGGTATGAGCAAATCCTCAGATCATGTGGCAGTTGCTTTGTGTTTGTTTTTTAGACGGAGAGCTGGAGGCAAAAGTATTTATTTATTTTCGGAAAACTTCACTTTTAACGATTGTCAAACAGCTACAAATGCTAGTAAAAATAAAGCAGATTAGTCAGCAGAGAGCCAAATACAAGTCTTCACTTTTAATTTTAGACTAAAATAAAATATTGTAAGCAAATAGGTTAGAAATAAAAGATAAAACAAGCATATAACAAAAAGAAAAGTTTCACACAATAGTATTTATTGATTCTTAAAATTGATTCACTTGACAACTTTCATGATGATGATGATGTTGATGATATATTATATTTATACATACAAATATATTATATACATATAAATACTACACTGATAACTGCAAAGACGATCGACCAAATCTATATATATATATATATATATATATATATATATATATATATATATATATATAAGCTAAATATAACTCATTGACTGATTAGCAGGTGGGTTCCTTCTAGGGTGTAGACGCTAAGAACAGATTTTACGAAACTCCAACCCTAAGGGGGTTAAACAGGGGTTGGGAGTTTGAGTGGAAGTCCTATGTTCTTGAAGTAAAAGACTTGAAATTTGAAATGTATCCTCTATAAATCTTGTGGAGGTGTACTAATAATCTATATTTAGAAATCAGCCCCTTTTTGGGGTTAAAACGGGGTATGGTAGTTTGTATGAATGTCAAATGATAGTTAAGTTATATTAATTATGGTTAAAGGATTTTAAATGGTGTTTAAGTATAAGAATGATTGAAAACTACTACTTACTAGAATAAGAAGGGATATTTTATTTAAAACTACGTGCAAATAACTTCCTCCACGCGTCAAGGGCGGTCGCTAATCTCTTATGAAATTTAGGGAAACAAAAAACAGGCGGCGTTCACTTTCAATTATTTCTCAAACTACTTTCCAAAGACTATTTTAAGTTCATGCACTTAGTGTATACTAGCGCTTCCCAAGTGATCGAAATTAAAGATCGAAAAAAACATTCATTATTATCATTTTTTTACTTTTATCTTTCTGCACGTAAACTTTAACTGTACCATATATTATAATCCTCTGTTCGGATAGTTTTCATATTAATTTTCATAAATCGTATTAATATTTGGAACAGACTACTAAATAAAACAAGAAGCTATAGCGATACATCATTCTATTTTGTATGTTCCACCCTCATTTATCTTAAACTATTGTAACTATTACAAATTAAGCATTTTATCTTATAAAAACACACAGTTCACTATACACATGTAAACATATAATACGTATTTTTTCGAGTCTGTTGACTTAGAAATATAAACGTAATGTTAATTTCAAAAAGTAAAGAGTGGATATTCCCATAAAATTTTTTTTTGTAGTTCAGACGCTAATTAGATTAAATGTATTATCTTGTTTAAATACAGTAAACCTGATAAAAATTGTTAACAATTTTGTTATATAGCTAAGAACACTTTACAGATGTAGGCAATTTTAATTTGAAAAATTATCTAGCAATGTGCCAACGGCTCTTTGGTAGAGGTTTCTCAACTAAGTTAGCGATGGCAGGCGTAGATCATAATTTATTTCGGCTTCCGAGCAGTTACGAAAACGATGTTAGATTGTTGTAATAATGAATAAATATCGTAAATATGTTTTTTCTCACTTTGGTTACTTGGTTACAATAATTAATAATAATGATGTTTTAAATAAACAATAAATATTACGGAAATATAACACACAATGCCATCAAGTCCCAAATTAAGCAGAGCTTGTATTCTGGGTACTACACAACTGATATAAATACATAAATACTTTTTTTGTAAATACATACATATTATATATAGAAAATACCCAAACTCCGAAACAAATATTTACAGATCATACAAACATTTGGTTCGACATGACACCTGAGACCTCGCTATTAAAGATAGACCTCGTGAACAGAAGTCACATACGTTACCACTGCGCCACCGAGGCAGTCTCATCTTTACTTTATAAATACAATAAAACAGTCGTAAACAACCAGATTCCTTTTAATTGGAACCCAATCAATCAAAACAATTGTAGTACTGTATAGATGATAAGGCAAATGAGACACGAGAGCTTCGTTCAAAGGTGGGTTTATTGGAAATTGAGGTTACAGAAAGTGCAGGTAACGTAAACGTTCGCTTTACCTCAGTCAGGTTTTAGATTTAGCAATAGGTTAGTGGCTACTATCGTGCGCACTAAATACTGCTTCATACGGATTTGATTTCTCGGTAAAATTAATTGAATTGGACGTTTTTATATAATGGAGCTGAGAGTGAAACCTTGTGTGATCTAAGTCGCTCCCAATGCCCTCTATCGTGGCAAAAAGAAGTTAGTTGGTGTTAGAGGACTGTATTGAAGGATCTAGTTATTACGTGTATACTGTTCATATTTCATTAGAGAAAAAATTGCGTCTAAAATATAACGCACGATAACCACTAGAGTTTCACTAACCACGTTACTACTAAAAAATATACCAAAGTATATAAAAAAAATATAACAACTGTTTTCAGTGATATCTTTATATCACGATTGAGTTGGTCTATTTGCGTTTCTCTTTGTTGTGTTCCACGATTAAAACAACCGTTTTAATTTAAGGACTCAATCAGATTATAAACTTAAGGTTTATGTATAGAGTGTACGGTATTAACAATTCACTATCATACATACCAGTACCGAGTGTTAGACAAGGCATCTCATCGCGTGCCATCCTACAATTTACCATTTTGCTAAATCGTGCGTTCGTGTTATCGGATCGAGAACACTTTCCGATCATCACATTATTATCCTTGTTACCAGGTGAAGTTCTTATCAATTTCTGATAAGTTAATTTATTGCAGTTACCTAATTGAATAAAGTATGGCTGGTAAGATTGTTAGTGGTTTCTTTTTACGAGAAATTGCAATCTAGGCACTTCAATATGTGTTTTTGTGCAACATTTTTCATTGGTTTCTCTACTCGTATTGTTCGAAGCGTAATGTTACATAGTTTAAAGCCTTCCACGGTAAATTGGCTAACCAACTCTACGAACTCTAGAACGTTTAACCGAACAATGAAACTCAAAACTTTGTAAGACTAGTAACGATTGCGGGAGAGTTGTTCCTTTATTAGGCATAATGACAGTAACCAATAACCACTAAAATTATGTATTTACCTGATGAAATGGTTTTCATATTTCAATCAAAATTTATAGCTAATTAAAAAAAATGCAACTACAAAATTCAGCAATTCGCCATAATAAGTTGAGCACCAATCAGAGCGAGTTACATCACGTATTTATAAAGGTCATTTTGTGTGGTCACACGTCATAATGACGATCAATTTACCGTTTTTAAGAGCTATAATTGACACTGGTTGACAAATGGTGACGTCGCTTCTGCGACGTGACGTCACAAATAGACGGCACAACACTACCGAGCGTTTTGGCGTAAATTTTAAATTTAAACTACAACTTTTCCCTACTTAAACTTTATTTTTTGTAGAAACATAACTGTTTTTGACAACAGGAGCTAATAAAATATTTTTTCAAAATTAGTCATTATACCCATTGTAATCAGTAGGCCAGGAAAAAATACTAAAAATCTAAGCGTTGCAATTATTTTTTCTTAATTGTCAATTATCTTGCTGAAATAAAAAAAAATGGTCAATAGGAACATATGGAACCAATTAACCGTTGGATGGTTTATATGACTACAGAACCTGGTTATATTACCAATAATGTGTAATACCCATCACTAGTTTCTTGTTAGTTGAGCAAATTGCTTGGATATACTTAGAAAGGGTTAATGCCGATAGTATATTGGGTTCAAACTCGTTATCTCTTAATACCTAGGCTTACGTGATTACGGTTACCTCGGGTAATCACGCACTCGGTATCTTGTCTTCTACGTTGTATATCTACTTACTGAAAAAGTTGGCCGACTACAAACTGAACAAATTGGCCGACTAGTTGATTGATTTCTCAAAAGAAAATGTTTCACAACTACAATAAGCGATGCGCGACAAAGCATCTAACGAGGATGCCATAGTTTGGATCATCACACTGCATTGTGTGCTTTTATCTTGAGTATGTCACTTTCAGTTTTTGGGGACTATCGGTAGAAGTGAAAACTAAGTACACATGCGGATTTATAAACATTGAGAGATATACTCTTTGTATATATTTAATATTTATTAATAACGTATGCAGGTATATCTCTATGCATATAGGTATACACAGTATACAGATAGCTCATGGCAAGCGTGTGGTGTCTTCGATGCGAGTTTTAAAAATTTTGTTCACTCCAAAAGTGCTCAGCGCACCTAAAGAAATTTTAAAAAACTTAGTGGCGTATTATCTAAATTCTTAAGATATTCTAAGGAAATAGATGCAGCACTGGAAAGAAATTAAGACTGCTGTGATGACGGGTAATTGCTCATGTTATTAAAGACAGACACGTGGACTCTTAAGTGAGAGTGCCAAGTTTTTAGGGAGAGTTACCCCGAAGTAACCCTACCTGATCAAGTATCAAGAACTCATTCATCTTTCTCATCAGTCTGTTGTAGTTCACTGCTAGATACAGACCTCAAGGCACACCACAGAGCATTCTATCACCACCAGTCTTCTAAAGCAAGTCGGCCCGCCATATGACCATGAAGCGCCCATCACTAAGTTTGCTAAGACGCGGTCTCCACTCCAAAACACGTCTACTTCAGCGGTTATTCGACATATTCGTTAGATTTCTTTTCCTAAGTCTCCCTCTTTAACTTTAATTTGTTAATTGTCGGCTATGGTGCGCTCAGCTATGTTTAGTTGGCTTGCTTTTATTTGGAATTCTAATACAAGTTTTGAATTTAGATATTTCTAATCATCAAATTCGACAAGATAAGGAGCTACTTACGCTATACATGCCGTTTTTAATCAACAACGAATGATTAGATATTTTAGACTGATTGAAGACATCCGTAGTAAATAGTGAAGAACTGTTTTTAAGTAGATATTTCCAGATGACGAATATAAATAAGATCGTGATATAGAACAGTTACGGCCATATTTCCTGACAAGAAAAGGCGAAGAAAAAATGTTCAAACGCGTGAATCCTATAAATCTTTGGTCTAAGATTTTTTGCACAATAAGTATTTAAACATTAAAATACATATAAATGGGCACATGTGCTCCATATAAAATCATATTTTTGATAAATTCTTTATTTAGATATGTTGACTCGAATCTTTACACTGATGTGAAATAGGATTGTTTATAAATGATACGATACTGTTGTTACATATCGGAAGACATTTGAATAGTTTATAGTTTATAGAATTATAGGCTATTAGAGCTGGACAGTGATTATATATACTGACATTCGAATTGCAAATAAAATTAAGCATAGTGTCGTTGTTTGTTTGATGCCAAATACCAAACAAATATTGAACGTGTTCCGTTTATTTTAACAATTGTTTCACAGAGTTGTGTTCAAATAAAAATAGAAGCTTCATTATTAGGAGTTCTATTTGCGTGACTTTATGAATACATATGTAATGCAAATGTGTCTGAATCACGTTATAACTAACTAAATCGTCTTAAGATATAGAAGAAGAAAAAGAAGAAAGTGGAAACAGTCCTACTCTAGGCGGGTCCCCTCTCCTACTTTCACAGCTTCAAGACATACAGCAAAGGGCTGTTATCTTATAAATTTTCTCCAATCAGAAACTTTTTCATATTGGTCAATCATGACAAAGTAATTGATGATGATCTGGGTTCTGATGATTCTATAATTAGAAAAAAAATTCGTTACTCGATGTTCCAGTAATAAACGAAATCACATCATAAAGCTCGTTTAAGTATATACCTACGAACTATGACCTACTTGTTTGACTAGTCACATGAGAGGTCACCTACTTGCACCCTAACTATTTAGGTTGTATAACCGGTGTGACGTCACTATTGAGCTAGAAATTAGGTCCCCGAGTGAAACACAGAGCGTTCTCCAAACCGAGATTTTGATTAGAGTTTCTTTTCATCACTTTAACAATAGGTCCTAATATTATAAAAAGGTTAAGTTTCTGAGTGTATTTCTGAAGTTGTAGGCGTGATCTGCGGATCTTCTGCACCGATTTTGGAAATTATTTTAGCAATAGAAACATACATTATTTGTCACTGTCATAACGTATATATTAAAAATGATTACGGTGGTATTCGATATATAAGCTGGCAGAACCACGGGCAGAAGCTATTAATATATGTAGATAATAAAGTTTTTAGGACTTGAGACTTAGATATATTTTAATATATAGTATCTGGTTGCTTTGAGTCACTATGTATGTTAAGAAACGCTACTGCGCATACTGCGGTGTGGCTTGAACTTTTACTCTCATTTTGGTGGTAGATATGTTTATTATTCATGACTAACAGGCGTCGACTAGAGATCATTTGAGATATAATAACATCTCTGCAAAAGGGAAGGAAACCCCCAATATAGCTGTATACCAAATCGTCTGGCCAGCATAGTACACTTGCCTAAAGCCTCTTTTCTAAGAAGAGCCCTGTGTTTAGCAGTAGACTGTTGTTGGCTGTTGATCATGATTACTAGAATTTATTATAGAAAGGAATAAAATTTCCTGGAACTAAGAATATAATTATTCTCACTATCAGTTATACATATATTAACGGAGTTTATTGAAATCAGTTTCGTTATAGTAGATGCATCATTTATATCATTCACAGTGGTTCTTCTTTTCAGGATATTCACCACCATCCTACGTACTATACGCGGAGCTTAATCATTTTTGTGCAAGGCATGAAATGTAGCGATTCATAATTTATTGGTTGGAAATAATAAAAATGAAGAAACGTCTACAAGTGAATCCTAGAAGTAATTAGTTAGTAGATCTGGTACTGGACTTGAGTAAATTGCTAATTGATAGTCAAATAAACTTAAAATATTTGACATTCCTTCTGTACTTTGATGGCTGTGTTATGGATAATATACATTTCCGTCCTTCTTAAAATCCAATTATTTCACTAGAAAATTACGTGACATTGTGTTATTATCAGCTAAATGAAAAAAGAAATAGATCGAGAGATAGATTGTATACTGTAATTTCTTATTGCAATAATAAATTTCGCAAAAAAATGGTAATCTTTAGACCTTAATTGAATATATAATTGGTAGAAAATAAGCAAGGAGACAGCATATCAACTTCAAATACTTATTTTATATTTTATTAATCAGGCCTCATTTGTCATCACATCAAATAGTAACTTAATATTTTGACCTATTCAGATTTTTTTTGCAGACGCTTAACACATTTAGTCTCAAGCTAAGCAAAGTTTTTATTAGGGGTCTAATACAACTGATATAAATACATACTATTTACTTTTTTTTTGTAAATACATGCATTTTATGCACATAAATTGCGAGTGATGGTATACATGGGTACTTGCTATGTGACGTTTAAAGAAGAATTTTTCTTGTAGTAAATAAATAATAAATAAATAAATAAAATTTATTCCATATTCAATGTACAAGATTTGGGTGTTTTTCTTAACAGTAGATTTAACCTTAAATAAGCAAAATATTAATTCTTGAGAACTTATACAATTAGAACTAAGTATTTCTTTTTTCTTTCAATGAAATTACAATTGTTAAACTCATTATTAAGATCAACATTTCAATATAGTGATAGTGCGGCAACACTGATAATTGATTAAGTCAATAACTTTAGAACAGTTCTGAGAACAAAAACATGGAGATCGTTTTTTGTTTTTGCGAAAGACGGTCCCCATTTCATGTCATCCACATTTTTTATCATTTATTCCATTACGACGAAGACTTGAAGACTCGAAGACTTAGAATTGAAGACTTCAATACTCGACATTGGCATAAATAGCTGATCCGGCTAGTTGCCATCTCTTCAAAAGAAGAACAAAAGCATTATATTTTAAGTAAAAATAATGTATTTTAGAGAAAATACAATTCTAAACTCTACAGGCTATAACTTAGATTTGTTCGTTAAGACGCAGTGTAAAATCTAATCCAGGGCTTCACGTCCTGAGGCAATCTGACTTGAGAGGAACTTAATCCTGTACTAATTTCAAACCAGTTTAGGTGAAATTGAATCGAAATATCTACGTGAGCGTACAGTTTCCTGTTTAATGATTTAGTGGATACAAGGTGTACTGCCGTGCATAACCTTTGCGGTCGGTACGGTATGTATTATGTGGACCTTCGAAATATATGCTCAAATGGGATTAGAAAGATCAACTCATAATACTATTAATTATGCTATGTGTTATGTCGCCGTATTAATTTCTACGCGTAGGTAACAAATGTTATAGTCAGAGTTTTGATTAAAATCGAAGGTTCGAATTCTAAAAAACGAAAAGAGTATTTAAATTTATTTTTTATTATAGTTTTAATAATATAATTTATGATTGTTTTTGTAAAATGGACCCTTAGTAAACACGTAGAGAGCAATATTGAAGGGAAAATAAGATTTTCGTTAAATTGTGCGTTTCAAATTCAAATTTTCCATGCGGGGATAGGTTAATGGTACCACCACTGTTCATTCCATTGTAAGACAAAGGTTACATATTATGCACAAAAATGAAAAGAGAAAGAGCAAAGAGAAGTCTAACTTGAAACATATCTTTCTGGCCCGAGGTAATAAATAAATATTTCGGATAACTAACGCACAACGGCTTCTAGTCCCAAACTCAGCAGAGCTTGTGTTATGGGTACTAGACAACTGATATAAATACATGTATATTTTTTTTTGTAAATACATATATGTGATACATAGAAAACATCCAAACTCCAAAACAAATATTTGTAGTTCATACAAAGATTTGGTCCGATCCGGGAATCGAACCTGAGACCTCAAGCTCAGCAGTCGCATACGTTACCACTGCGCCAACGGGGCAGTCTGTTGCATAAGTCAAAACTTCCTTTCTCGTGAGAGACTTATGTCCAACAAGGGCCTATTTTAAGGCTGTTGATGTGACTTTTAAGTAAGTAAAATTCGTAACAAAGCTTAACCGTTGAAAAGGATAATGGTTTGGGACGGTTTAATTATGTACTATCAGTTTGTAGGGTTTCTTATAATTCTACTGTCTTAAACCAACCATACTATAAAGTTCTAAGGAGTAAAATTAAACTTTATTTCTTTAAAATAATGTGAAAATGATTTATCAATTGTAAGCCAATAATAACATCAGCACAAAATAGTCATATTCTTTTTATGATGCACTCTTAGTTTTTACACATTTTTGATTTTATAGATATGAATTTTAGCAAAGCATAATTATACATTGTAATTATTTGCATTTCATTTAGCACTCTTGTTAATTATTTTGCGTATGAAATTAGACACAAGAGGTTAGGTAATTAGGACGGCGTAACATTTTTTTGCCCCTAATGGCCTTAACGACCCGTCTGAACTTCTGTATTTAATCACATTCCGTGTAATTGTAATATAAATTGTTGTTTTTGCTCTCTAATAGACGAGTACATTTATGTCACTCTAGGTGAAAGTAATAATTTTTATCCGTTTTTGAAATATATCTCGTCTCACACTTGGCTTGTTTACCTAGTATGAGACAAGTCTCATACTAGGTAAACTCTATAATCTAAAATTAGACTGCTGATAATAATACATATTTAATTATAAATATGTATTTATGTATGTATGTACATATAATAGGTCAATTTCAACTAGACCACCCAAGATAAACTGCGTGATGAACAAATGATGATGTTTCGGTAAATGGAGAGCCACGATTCAGCACGAATGGGCCGGCTCGACCAGAGTGATACCACGCCCTCACTGAAAACGCTTGCGCTGTGTTTCACTAAGTGAGTGAGGATACCGGCCCATACCCTAACCCCGCAATCCACCCCCTTTCCTCATCCTCTAAAGACCGGCAACGCACTTGTGACGCCTCTGGTGTTGCGGGTGTCCATTGGCGGCGCTAATCGCTTACCACCAGATACGTCTGCTCCTTTGCTCACCATTCCATAAAAAAAACAAATGATGGTGGGTACCGAAGCCACGGCCTGTAGCCTGGGTCATGCTCTGGTTTAGCAGTCCGGAGCACTGAACACCTAGAGCAACAGACCTGTCAATATATTATATTATCATTAATATATAGCCACATCGATTACCCCCCAAGACAAACCTTTGTATGATGATTATTTGTTTTGTGTCCGGTTGCTCTTTACTTAAACTATGTATGTATTTAGATAACTGCCTCATTGGTGAAGCGGTTGATGTATGCTACTGCCGATCGATAGGACAAATCCCAAAAAGGGTTATTGTGTTTTTCTGATTATGGAAATACTTAATAACAGCTCGAAGTTTACAAGTCTGAACCCCGTGCCTCTCGGTCGCTGTCGGTCCAGCGCCTGATCTCTCCCCGGTCGTGTAGGTTAACCGTCCCATCGGACCATGAGAAGAGGAAACAGAGATTGCACCTGTGTTTGCGCACACGTTGCACTATAATATCTCCTGCGTAGTTGGCTGGTCTCCGTTGAGACTGGCCGCCGTGGCCGAAATCGGCTAGGAGAACATCATCATCATTACACCAAAAAAAAAGATACAAAAATCTCTAGTCATTTCATTAGTTCATGAGTCATTATGTGCAGTTCATTTGTATTACTTATATCGTCATCATCATATATTTAGATATATATATAAGAATGTTTTTAAACAGTCAGATTGCCATAGTACAGACTCTGCCTAGTTTGGGGTCAGATGACCGTATACGAGTTGTGTGACTCACGTAGGCGTTAGCGGGCTTAGTATAACATTTATATAATATCATAATATACACAAATGTTCACCTCAGCCGTTTCATGTTCCATGTATCTCTCGGACCAAAGCTACTACCGGTAGTATCGGCTATCAAATACATTCCACCATAGGTTTGCCAATCTGTAGTTGTCTACAAAATATGAAAATAGGTAAATGGTTATACTTCTCCTTTCCTCTACACGACCACGCATGCTGACCTTGGAAGTCATCGTACCTGTATCGGTCAGTTAAAACCTGGAACTCAATACCAGCGCACGTGTTTCCTTGCCACTTTGATCGCGGGTCCTTTTAAGCGGGACCTGAAGAAGCATCTCACTACACCGCCATAGTGTGAGTCACCATGCTGCATTGTCCATATTCGCGATGAGGATGTATTCTGCTCATGCTTTCCATTAAGCAGAGTAAAGTCATTTTGGTCACTCTTACATAAAAAACACTGGAATGCAAATAGATACACTAAATTTGTAAATTGTTATTTAAATCAAAAACATCTTGTTTTTATTTGTGACTAAAAGAGAAAAATCTATTAGGTATATTAAAGAGAAAATATATACAGGATAAAAGCTTTAAAATGTTCAAGAAGAATAAATTGATTCTCTAATAAACAGACCACGAAATCCTATCGGCCGGTAATACCTACATAATCCGAAGAAAACCATTATTCTTTTTTGGACACTTTAATATCGGCGTCTCAATAAATACTGCAGGCTTTCACCAAAGATAGTAGTAACTGGAGCATAGATATTACATCCACTGATTAATGAATTTATTATGGAGAATTTATGCGCTTTGTTTTAAAATGATATTTCGTTTGGACTTTGGACATTCATCTACGAGATATGATGGATATATCTTATCATGTATTATATATAATGTACTTCTATTTGATCTCGACCGGCCAACTACGCAAGAGATATTAAACAGCTTAGCCAGTGACAAAGCAAGCAAAGCAAAGCTAGTGACAAGCTTAGGGGCACTCTCTGTTCTCTTACTCTCACAATCCGATGGAACAACTTTTTGACATACCCGAACAGAGATCAGACCCAGGACCGATGGCTTTACGTGCTTTCCTGAACACGGAGGTTAAAACCCCGACTTTCAAACTCCGTGCTGTCCTCAAGCATGTTTAAAATCAGAAAAACTTAATTCCATTTTTTTTCTGGATTCGGGCTCTATTTTACCTGGGGATTATAATTGTTTTTGTAACAGGTTTACAAAATTCACATCAAATTCTTGAGATACTACCTGCCCATATCTTTTATAACTATGCAACTACTACTTAGAAATATTCATCTTACAGTTTATTTTGGGTTTATCAACAGAAAAGTATATTATTAGCAATTTAAATCAGTATTACTTTACCAATTTATAGTGTGTGTTACAGCTATAGATATAGTATGTATCAAACTATGTAGTCAGTCAGTGTTGATTAATATCATATTAATCAACAGCTGGTCGTATAGTTTGATCGATGATTGATGCTACTGTGTGCGTTTGCTACCTCTTTATACTGAAAACTTTTCTAAAGTTAACATCGATAATTTTTCAGAATTAATTTAAGTCTTTGGTTTTTCTCAATTTGTTCAGATAAAGAAAGAGCATATGAGAAGAAGCAAATATTCGCAAAGAAAAAGTTTTGAAAATAAAAACGAATATGGAACTCAAAGCAACTACATGACAAATAAGACAGAATCAAAGACAGTTTCTTCAAAGTGTCTTAAAGCGGGCAAAATAGAAATTGTCAAATAAAACGATCTCCTCCAGTATTTGATGCAAAAAGTCAGAGTTGCATAATCTTGACGTTCTAAAAAACTCATCACAAATGCACTCGCTCGACTTAAAAACTTATAAGACATCACATCGTTCGCGGAAGTTGCATTTTATTTCGCCGGGTGCCTCGCTTCAGACACTCATTTCAGATAGCGTCATTCACACGTCCAAAGCCTTTACCGGTGAACTTGGTGTGTGGCTATAAGACATGCGACCTGTCAACATGCGCATGTGTGTTTATTGGTTTGAGGCTTTAGTAATCATACTCGCATTTTTCGTGTGGTGTCGGATTAAGGCGACTAAAGGGATTGAATTACACATAACAACATCACAGCAAAGCTTTTCTTTGCTGCAAAAACTTAAACTAACTTCTCAGACCAGCGTGGTATATAAAACCAATACTTTTTTCTATTTCCTGATAGATGTTGTACTTCGATAATGTGCTAACTTTGGAAGGTACCTTGTATATAACCATGTTTAAATAATATTTAAAATCAAAATTAGGTCTGTCAAAATTAATTGTTCGAAAAGTTGTGAAATATTGTGATTTTGAAATCTTGTATCGTCAAATTTATCTTTTTATTTTATTGAAACTATTTTCATGTTAAGTTCTATGATATTGAAAAGAAAAGTAAAAGGCTTGTAAATGAAAACAATTTTATTTATAAAGTATAAGCCTTAATGAGCAAATCGTACAAGAAATCGTATAGAGAAAGTCCTTTTGTTAATATAGCTAATTACGATATTTACCCTTTTTTATAACAATATTCTTACTATTTATAACACAGTCATTAATAATATAAAATTAATAACTCAATCGTTCAAAGTCGCGTCTCTCAGAGCCATACCATACAAATAATACTCAACTTTAAAAGAAAATCTTCTTTCAAAGAAACATGCTAAATTTGGAAATATTCTCAGTATGTACGCATCATTCTTATATACTTTTACATATACTTTTCTTTTTGTTACAATAAGTAATAAAAGTTAAAGTAATGTTGCGTATTAATAGCAATATACAAATTTTTTTGTGTAAACATATGTGTACAAGATAGCATATAGGGCAAATGGTATTGCCTCCGCAACTGTCAAACATGATTTATATACGCTTTCTTAATCAAATATATGGAGTAGAAAAGTAGCTATTATGCATTTGTTTTATTTATCAGCCTGCCAAAACGATTCTGCTCTACCTGATGGAAAGCAGGTGTACAATTAGGAATAGTGGTCACCATACTTAATCTAAATACAAATAATGCAATAATGCAGCACGGTGAACTACATTATGGCGGCCTGGTTAGATGCTTCGGTATCATTAGGCCTCCGGTCTTGCACTCCGCAACGAAACACGACAGCACGATTGTTAGCTTGGATCAGTCTTCTATAAGAGGGTAGTACACCCCTGGTCGAGCCGACCCGTTCTTGTTGAAATCAACGAGGCTCCACTACTTTGTAAATATATGTATATATTTTAATTTCTATTATTATCTACAAACACATTCATGTCAGTATAAATTAAAAACAACACTGTAACAACACAATAAATTAAACACAGTATGAAAAACAACATTGTAAACCCATGATTTTCTTAAATCTAACATTAAAATATTTTAATTATCAATATTTACATTACTATATTACAATAAATTAAAAAAAAGCGTGCTATGAAAAGCTCGACGTTTCTCTAAGGGATCACATCAGGAATGAGGTGATTCGGCAAACAACTGAGGTCATCGACATAGCGCAAAGGATTAGCAAGCTGAAGTGGCAGTGCGCTGGCTATACTGGCTGCAGACCTGATTACCGTTGAGGTAAATGGGTTCTTTAGTTTAGACCGCGTCTCGGTGAACGTAGTGTATGTCCATAGGTCGGGTGGAGTGATGATCTGCGCAAGATGGCTGGGAGGAGTTGGATGCGAGAAGCCTAGTATCTAACCAAGTGGCGTGCAATTGGACAGGCCTATGTCCAGCAGCGGACTGCGATAGGCAGATGATGATGATGAGTATCATTGCCATTAGCTTATTGCAACCCCTGATTGACATTGAAGATAGACAGTAGCAAGCCTAAATTAATTTCAAACCTATGTGAGAACTAAAACAATTTTTTTTTTGGGTATTGCACTATGACAGTAAGTTTACCACTCTTCCACCATATCTATGATATAAGTAGTAGAGCACTATGAATATTAGCAAAAAGGAAGCCATAACACAGTACATTATCACGTCAGTTGACATTTCATGGTCAAATTTAATCGCAGACTTTCTTAAGTTTAATGATTGCTATATTATGGTAATTTTTACATTCCTTTTGTGTTTTGTTATGTCTATAATAGCTTACTATAGCTTATTAGCTTGGCTATAGTTAATTTAAACTTTTTAAGTATAACTTTAAAAGATTTTACTCAAGTATTTATCTCAACAGCTCTATTCTAAGCCTTAAAAATACTATAGAATGTTAACATAAGTTCTGTAAAAAGTTTGCGGTCTTATTTCCTTTGCGATGTTCGCTTAGTCAGTAAAGTTCAGCTTTATTGTAAAGTTAGATTTTAAACTGTTTTGTACACTTAATTTTTTTTTTAGTTTTATTTTTTGAAATAGGTATATACTGAAATAAATATTGGTTTACTTAAAAAAATTCTCCGTTTTTTTTTCAATACAATTTTGTGCAGTTTCGCGGTGAGTTTTGGGCTATTAATTAGTTTTCAAGATTTAGTTTTCATCGACCATTAACTCCGAAATGTCAATATATGTTAGAAAAGTCTGATGATAACTCCAGTCTGCTTGTAATAATAATACATAAGAAATAATAGGAACAATATCACGATTGTTACAAAAACGTATATGACAATTTTATGAGATTCTTCCATTTGTTCGATATCAAATACAAAATATGAGTTTATAATAGAAATGATTTTATCAACCAGTTCCTTTCAATTAGTGTGGTGTCTTCAACATAAAACGAAAAATATACGGCAATACTGTATACCAAAGATTAGTATTAATCCTGCATCTCGCAATTAAAGTTTTCAGACTAATTAGTATAAATAAAATTCCCAACAGCAACCAGTGGGGTGATGTTCATTATCTGTATCTTCTCTTTCTGTCGAAAGGGCACAGTTTTTATACTTTCGCATTTGTTCACTGACTGGCTTCCTGTAAAACTTGTATTTATTCGGCTGTTTATTTATTACATATTATTTCTTGAAGCACACATCTCCTAGTTACAAAATAAATAAATCTTAACCAGAGTCGAGCTAATATGAGGATTATTTCCAATGATATTAAAGATAGTAATTCTTCTTTCTTCTTTTGATGATGATATGGCAACCAGCCGGATCAGCTATTTCTGCCAATGTCAAGTATTAAAAGTCTTCAATTCTAAGTCTTCGAGTCTTCAAGTCTTCGTCGTGATGGAATTAATGATAAAAAATATAAAAAAAGTGGATGACATGAAATGGGGACCGTCTTTCGCAAAAACAAAAAACGATCTCCCAAAATATTAATTAATAAAGAGATTGGAAGTTTTAATGACACCATCTATCATCATTTACCAGAGACAATGACAGAAAAAAATAATATAAGGAGAGCATCAATTATAGACGTATGAACAAAATTAAACTTCTCTGAAAATGTTAAGAATTAGGTTGGTTATGATCGATTGATTGGTTTTCTATCAGTATATTAAACATTATTAAATTTCTACCCTATTATTCTCGGACAATATTAATAATGAAAACTAAATAAAAACAGAAAATTCACCGCAGAATTAGAAAAAAATGTACTAAAAAAAAATACGGAGATATTGGTTAAATAAACCAATATTTATTTCAAAATATACATCTTCAAAAAAAATTAGGTGCACAAAACAGTTTACAAGCTAAGAAAAAATTAAAAGAAAGCTGAACTTTACTTGAAGTAAGCAACGACGGCGCGGTCAGTACCAGGATGGGTGACCGCTGGTGGCATGAACCATGAGCGTCTCCGTGATTCGGAACTGCAATGTCCTACTTCATAGCAATTGAAAGTTTAAAGTCGTTCTAAGTTGTCTAAGTAATATTGAAGTAGTATAAGTTTGAAGTTGCTATATGTGTGGGCAGTTTTTATTTGGAAGCTAACGCTTATAGATAAGATAAGATATAGATAAAGAGGCGCTTATAGCCCAGTTGCATTCGGTGATTAGAAACAATCACCGAGGGTAAGCAACGACGGCACGGTCAGTAGCTGGACGGGTGACCGCTGGTGGCATGATACCATGAGCGTCTCAGTGATTCGGAGGTCACGTTAAGCAGTCGGTCCCGGTCGTTAGTAGCCACAACGTAGTCTTACCAGTCTCCAACCCGCACTTGGCTAGCGTGGTAACAAATGGCCATAACCCTCGAGACTCGAGCCCAGCAGTGGGACATGGATTGTTGATTCGTTTTTTGATTTGGTTTTATTATTCTCTGACTCTAAGTGGAGTTCATTCAAGTGGCACTTTCACTCATTAATATGTACTAATACGTTTTACGTTTGAGCCGATTTCCGAAGTACAGCATTTTTATTTTCTGCTCTCTTTCAATCTCTATCGTTTAATTGTGTAGTATAATAATTAATAAAAGTATAAACTCGTTGTTCACAAAAACCCGCGTTGCTTTAAAAAAAGCCTAAATTAACACAATGAAATTAAGTAAATATTTATTTTTCTCAAATGATCATTACAATTTTACGCAAACTGACTAGGATATTTAATTTCCAAACGAATCGACATATTTACGAGTCAAAATTAAAACATTACCGTTATTATCGAAAGCCGCTTCGTCAACACGTAACCTTCGCTTTTCGTTTCAAATTAACTTGACCATTTTTTTGCTACACTGATTCAGAAATGCTTTCCTTTTGGAATTGCAACATACCTTAACCCTCATTATAAGCATAAAGGTTAGACTCACTATCATAGTAACATTTCTTCTCTGCTGAAGAAAAAGAAGGTGTAACGATGTTGAAGTCCGTTTGGTGAGCACGTGTCTATTATAAGTACAAGGTCGAACAACCTTCAGGGAATCATGAGTCCCCTTTTAATTTGAAAGAGAAATCGAAACCTGTATATGCTGGCGGTCGTCTATATACAAAATTATTTTAAAAGTCTGTTGAGAAAATCCTAAGCTTTATGATTAAGAGAATAAGATTCAATTTCTTTTGCAGTTTACTTTGTAAGGTGTTTTGGTAAATTTTCGGGAGGTCACTCAATGGGAATACGTGATATAATTTTGCATGGAAATTTGGTTACTTTGTGTATTATCGCGATGTTTGTATTTTATGTTTTTTTGCTTCTAATATATGTTCAGAAAGAAATAGGACTTGGACACCTAGTACTAATTTACTTTATTTATAGACATATATATGTATATATATACTTAATATTTCACTCACAATATATTAAAATACAAATTGTGAGAAGAATATTATAAAAAATGAGACGGGCTTGAATATTTTTATATGGAGTTGAATTTTTTGAGATTTGAATTAGAACGATGTAATTTATTAAAAAAATACTTGAAATAAAATGAAATATATATATGATAAGCATAATCTTCAGCCTTCTCCCATTTTTTCGATTTTATTTGCGATTAGTTTAAGTAAAATTACTACGTATTTTGGCTATTTATTGAAAAATAATCCAACACAAAGAAAGCTTAAACTTCAGTCGTAGAGATTTTAGTATCTTTTTTTATGGTATAAGAGGCAAACGAGCAGACGTATCGCCTGATGGTAAGCGATTACCGCCGCCCATGGACACCTATAACACCAGAGGCGTCACAAGGCGTCGCCGCTTATCTTATTACTTATTATGTAATTATATAGGAAATATCCACGGAGTTAATTACTGTGAATCAAAGTGATTGATTGGGGGTTGCGTTCAAACGACCCTTCGCCTCTAATAACTAATTACCTGTGCTTAAGTAACACTTGTGGCCGCAAAATGGCCTCTGTCGATTATGTTATTAGAGATACAAATGTTTATGAAATTAGTTCATGAGTCATTACGTGCAGTTTATTTGTATTAGTTAACAAATCTTATGTAATATTTGTTAAATAGAGAAAAGTAGTGTAAAAAAAAACGCGCGTAGTCAAGATGGCGACATTGTAACATATTATATAAACACAGACTCATAATATTCTCCAATGCACATCAAGAAGAACGGCTAGGATATGAATGTCCCCCATTACTTCAACGACGATATTTTATAACATCTGGTACGCTTGATCATATTTAATACTAATTCCCAAACTTAGTAAATAACATTTAACATTGTTTATCATTATTATTCTGATGATTATTAACATATAATTATTATTTGATAATACAGGATTGTGTAACACATGGAAGTACCATTGTTCTAAAAACTACAGACGTCATTAAACATATTTGTAAGCAGCGCCGGAAGCTGACAAGCGGAAGGTACCAAGATATTAATATTATTTAGTATGAATTAACTATTTACTTGTTTTTTAAATTATAATGTTATGATTAAATATTTTATACGAGATTGCAATCGGTACTTATATATATACTTACTTTGTTAGTCTTCTTTTGCATTTTTAACTTTAAAAATCATACATAATAATAAAATTTCAAGATATCGCCTGATATTGAATTGTCGCTTGCGGTATTCCCGGACCAATATGACCTTCAAACTTTCAAGAAAAGAGCATACTCCTCCTTAAAAGGCCGGCAACGCGCTTGTGACGCCTCTGGTGTTGCTGGGTGTCTATGGGTGGCAGTAATCGCTTACCATCAGGCGATACGTGTGCTCGTTTGCTACCTAAATCATAAAAAAATATAGTTGTGTATATTAAAGATGTTAAAGAAAAGTAAAGAAAGTAAAAAAAGTCTTTATTAAAGTTACAGAACTCAACATCAACTGTTTTTAGAAGTTATGTCTATTCGCCCGTAAGATTGTGCACGGTTATTTCAGAAACGCCTGGGGTTGTCTGTGCGTAGCCTAGTTTTAAAAAAATCAAGTTTTAAAAAATAAAAACGCACTTACAACTCGGTTACAAGCAAAAAGAAAACAAAGATATTGGTAAAACTAATAAAAAAAAATAATATCGAAGTTCCATACTACTTTTGATTTCCGATTTTACCTCTTATGGGTTAAAATGAAAAAAAAACATTTCTAAGTTCGTACTGACAACATCATTTTTTATTTATTGTCAAAATTATAAGTTCTGCTCTGTGGTATTGAAACAGTGATTCGGAGCAAGTTGCTTTGTATATACAGAAAGAACAATAGAACTCAATAAGATGATACTTCTACACCCTAACAATATAGAGAGACAGTGGGCTTTCGAGAGTTCTCCAAATATAAACACCCCTTGATCATCTAGTCCGAGATGGGAATTGAATAAACAATTTCAGGCTTAGTTACAATATTATCAATCAATGTCCCAGCAGACAGTAGTTACAATTATTGTAGTATCAATCAAAATAACTCGAGTCTGCCTGATGGAAAGCATGAGCAGAATCCAAGAATGGTGGTCACCATCCTCAAAAATACCCTATGGGGATTCATTTGTTAAACAGTCCAAGAGAAGAAGTCAGAGAGAAGAGACCCGAAAGAAAATAAGCTACACAAATCAATATTACATAAAGCGAAAATCGTGTAAATGTAGTTCCAATTTCCCTGATCTTTTACACTCGCAAACGATACAAAACTATCATCTCAATATTCACTGTAAATATTTCCATTGAACGGATTTCATAAATCGCTGTGACAAGAACGAAATTCGGTTCACGATCTGTTTCAATATGTGTAGCGGTTTCTTGGGGGTTACTTGGATGGGTTTTGACTTAAGCACGTTTGTTGTTTGTATTCAAATAAGTTATCGAATTTAACTTCAAAGCTATATTTATTGAGATACACAGCACTGCACAGTTTGAATTCATATCCTATGTCAATTTGTTTTAGCATATTTTATAAGTCTTTTTACGTACTAATAGGGCAATTGGTGCGAGAGCCACGCTTCAGCTTGCATGCACCGGCTCGACCGGAGTGATGAAACTACTAAGGCTTCACAGAAAACCGGTGTGAAACAGCGCCTGCGCTGTGTTTCACCGACTGAATGAAGATACCGGAAGCCCATAATCCAACCCTTCCCCTCATCTCCCTCCCTATCCCCAAGGCCGGCAACGCACATGTGACACCTCCGGTGTTACGGGTGTTCATGGGCGGCGGTAATCGCTTACTATCAGGCGATACGTCTGCTGGTTTGCTCCCTATTCCATAAAAAAATTGACTGTATTGTTAATAAATATTGGCGTCTCTTTCATTCAAACGAATATTACGAAATATCTTGGAAAATAAAATAATTACAAATTTTCATTTCTGTTACCAATTAACATTAAAATATATTGCTCAATTGAGCAGTCTAAAACAGTGACGTCACAAGTCAGTTCTTAGTACATTTTTCATAGCAAGTTATCGTTTTATTACACGATAAAAAGTAACAGTAAGTATCTATCATCATTATTAAAAGACCGGAGGCCCAATGGTGCAGAAGCATCAATAGGCCGTCATGGTGTGAGTCACTATGCTGCTTGTTGCATTCGCAATGAGTATATGACCACCACTCTTGGATACAGTTTATGCATTCCATCAGGCAGAGTAGTCTTTTTGGCAGGGCCGTACATAAAAAAAAAACATCAATATAACATGTTTCCTCATCATCATAACCATCATCGATTTGCATTAATTTTCTCGAAGTATAGGAATATCACGAATTTGCAAATAAACAAGATGTTTTTTAAAATTGTAAAATAATTTTTAGGAATACAGATTGTTTTATCATTACGAGGTACCCAACGGTTAAAATTCGACCATTTTTTTTTATTTATAAGCCTCCTAAAGTGGCTCTACTCTGCTTAACGATCGAAGCCAACCTATTAATAATCGGATATCAAATATTCATACCTTTCGACTTTAACTAAAGCAATTCTAATAGAATTATTATCTAATATTTAAACTTTCAAAGCTATTGTACATTTAAACTAAAGCTAAAAAATCTATAGTGTTTATTTAATTTTTTACCTTCGATTCGTCGCACACCGTCTACAGGAAGTTGTTGGTATCAATAAAGTGACTTAGTTTGAACTTTTACAAAGAAAAGTAGAAGAAATAGATTTTAACTGAATCTTTGTGTATTTTGATTCCATTTCGTATTTAACCTATATTTATCACTGAATAACGCGTGTAGTATACGTATTAGCATTTGTATATACACTTAAAATGTATTAAAGTTAAACTTTATTGTATAATCTTACCATTATCAAAGAAAATTAATAAAAAATATGACGGGGGGAGGCGTGATGCGTAGCAGAACGATAAATTTTTAACCACATCTACTAAATATATAAAAATAATGTATTGACATTGCATTGTCCGCAATTGCAATGAGTAGGGTGACCACTATTCTATGATTCTGCTTGTGTTTTCCATCAAGCAGGTTAGATTCACTTTAGCAGGCTCATTAGTAAAAAAATAACAATGGAGTCGTTCGGAAAAGTGCAACCACAAACACCGTGATAATATTTTATAAATTCATATAATGGATGAAAAAGGTAGCCCAGAATTATTTACAGTTTTATTTAACTTGGCTGCAAGCAGGGATGTGATTTTTATATCTACCCAAAACAGAAGAATTAAATTTTCTATAAACCTGAGATTATCTTTTTATAAATTCTTAATCTTTTATTAAACCTTTTGTTATGAATCGTATTGTTAGATGTTCGTATACTCACAATGTTCAAGAAAACGGAAAGGATTCAAAAGATTTGGATAAGACATAATATTTGTTTCCTTATCGATTCATGTAAATCAGAAAAAATGTTGTATCGAACCTAAGACTAGGACTAGGAATCTTAAAGCTATGACAATAAAATAAACAGTAAAATAGTAAAATTGAACACCGGTTACGAATTTATAAAATTACCATACCATAGTACAGGCTCTGCAAAGTTTGGGATTATACGGCCATATGTATGATGGGTCCAGGTCTTAATATTTTTATTTGGGAATCTAACACACGGCTTCTGGCTCCACAAACAGGACCAATATTTGGCCAATAGGTCAGTATTGTGGATGTTGGGGATCCTTTCTTATATCTAAAATATCTTTTCAAGGTATAGGAAAAAAGAAACGTTTAAATTCGAAGACAAAAATTAGTATAAAAAGAAATTGCAGGGCAAATATATTTCAAACTCTGATTAAAAATAATTTTATTCTCTTTTGAAAAATTAAGCTGGCGTAATTAGCTTAAGCAATTATAATTTTAATGAAATTCTTCAAAAGATGCTCAGATTTTTGATATCAAAATTTATAAAATTAATTTCGCTATTATTTTTCTTCTCTAGAAATTACTTATTGAAAATTAAGTTTCTGCCAAGGAAGCTAGATAATCGTGTTGTGGTTAGAAAGTCTTAAATAAGTATATCATTAATATTATCACTGTCCTATTATATACATTATTTCTTTCCTTTAAATAATTTTGTCCCTATATTAATGTATAGTTTAATTACTAAGAGATAAAAAAGAATGATTTTATTTTATGATTAATTTAATTTTGACTGCCTCGGTGGCGTAGTGGTAGTGTATGCGACTGATATGCTTGAGTTCTCGGGTTAGATTCCTGGGTCGGAGTAAATGTTTGCATGATCTGCAAATATTTGTTTCGGAGTTTGGGTGTTTTCTATGTATAATGTGTATGTATTTACAAAAAAAGTATATATGTATTTATATCAGTTGTCTAACACTCATAAGTCTTTTGGACTAAATTTTGGAAAAAAAAAGTGTGTTAGATATCCGGAATATTTATTTATTTATTTATATATTCAGGGGTGGAGGAGGACCAAAAATAAATAAGCGATCTAACAAATAATAATTAATTTAGGTGAAATTAGATATAAGATATAATAACACATGTGAGACTTAAATGATGGGAATCAATAAAGGTTTATTATTATCATGAACATGGATTTTCTCATGCATATACCAGGAGAAAAACTATGTAGGGGAGTTATTTAATAGGACGATTTCCCACTGTATACACTACTCATTCATTTTTGAGAACCTGTTGAGTATCTGATAACTATGTCAACTTCAGAGCAGCTGCTACTCAACATTTAAAAAAATGAGCAAGAATCGGCATGTCATTAATAAGCCAAGTGGTTGGGACAGTTTTAGCCTCCGGTAATAATACCTTATTAGACACGTCAATGATTCGAGGGACATGAAATCTCATGATAGGGGCTTTCCACGGGATCAGGGCGCCTGGGGCAGACTGTCAAAGTAGTTTTAAGTTGAATATCACATATTCTTGACAAAGAGTCAGAGGTCCGAAAGCATTTTCATCTAGTCACCCAAAAAAGTGTGTTGTCTAGAAATATAGAATTTTACTTTATTGTTTCCCGACCCAATATCTTATAATTCTTTTTACAATACAATACTCTCCTCTATAACTCACAATGTTGTCATATAGAGGAGAAGAGATTATCCGACGTCGGTACACTGTTCCATTTTACATTAAAATTCTCAAAAAGCCTCTTTGTATTGAAGCCATAAATCCAGAAAAGCTTTCGGCGTGTCTGGGAACCTTCCTTGTAAATAGGAAAAGCCTGAAGAATACTTAACCGAATGCTCTTTGTTATAAGAAAGTTGTTTTTAAGGTCAATCTTGTTGAAGAGGGATAGATATCAAAATAATTGACCTAAATCTAAGGTAGCAGAGTCTCAGAAAGCAGCAACACTCGTTTTGCTGCAGGTGCTAAGACCAGCAATTATCACAATCTTCTCGTTTCCTCCTTATGCTTAAGAATTATACAAATTACTTTATAAAAAGAAGAACACATATTACCACATCCTTTTTACAAATTGCTCTTTGGATCTGTGGACGGAATTAGGAAGTAGGGATGGTCAGGTAGACGGATGGACGGACTGGCGAAACAATCCGTGCGCACTGTTTACAAATGAATCCTTGAGCCTCTCCTGTGTCACAGATGCGGAGGGAATGGAAATGAGTACGGTGATTCAAATGTTACGAACTTAACGTATTTTATGCGTTTCTTTTGCTGGTAATGGGTGATTTTATTAAAGCTGATACCACAAAAATTAGGTAGTGCCTAGGTTATGATAAGATTTCTGATACTATGCTTATATGGGAAGGACCAAATAAAACAAATTATATTAATTTGTTGTTCTCAATTCTGGAGAAGGAATCAAAACAAGATTTTTTTTTTTTTATATCTAAGCTGCCAAAATGACTCTGCCCTGCCTGATGGAAAGCATGAGCAGAATCCAAGAGTGGTGGTCACCATCCTCAATGCGAAAAAGAACAATGCAGCATGGTGACCCACACTATGGCGGCCTGGTGTTAAGTTAAGATACTCTGGAGTAGCCTAATAATAGTAGTTATTTGCAGTCAGGTGGCCTCCTATAGATTTAAAATCGTCACAAACCCAAGTAGAAGCCCAGTTTAAAAGTGTAGTCCTAGTATACATATATTTTTTTGTACTTCTATTCAACAATGATCTCTGTACATATTACAGTTATGATGGAACGCCTTTATTATTATTTGGGACGCGGTCGCTTATTGTGGAGCATGATTTAATTTTAAACATCCAGCAAGAATCTTTTTATGCGGATGCCTTTGATGCCTGTACAAAATTATCTCTTTCTATTTGGAGTATGGGCGAGCATTTCTTTTTTTTGTTTATTTTAAGCATTAATTGGAAAAATTGAAATTGAAAGGCTATTTGAAACAGAACGCTGGAAAAAAGGAAAAGCTGGAAAAGTAGACGATCTTACTTGCAGACATTCAATAGATGGTATTAAACATAGGACTGAGTTTATAGGAAATGTGACCTCCTTTTGTTCAATCCTTGATAATTACTTTCAGGATATCAGATGAGTCGCCTGCTCATTTACATCACAAAAAGGTACCATTAGCAAGAATAGCTTAGACACCAGTATGAATTTCAAGCCTTCTAGCCTAAAAAAATTCAAGTTATATTATCAGTGTAAGTAGAGAATACACCTTTAATAGTAAATTTACCGAGACAAGGAACATGGTCGCTCATAAGTCAGGCGAGTTATCCGAACTGTAGCACGTGGGTAGTTTGTAAGCCGGCACTAAACTGTACTCACTAACGATATTGCGTGAATTATCGTCGCATTAGCTTTACAAATTGTTGTGAAAATATTCTATGCAATGGGATTTTATGTTATATATGTAATACAGGATTGCAGGTGGAAAAATATGTTTTATAAAAATATTATTATATATATTTCATTTTGAAAATAAAATTAAATAATATAAGGTAATTATAATAGAAATATATTCAGTGCGTCCTGCCCGTGATGACATTTAGAGCCAAGATTTGGACACTCGCCGTTGAACTGGTCCACAAGTTTAAAGTAGCTCAGCGTGCGATGGAGCGTGCGATGCTAGGTGTTTCTATTATCGATAGAATTCGAAAGAGAACTAGAGGAACCAATATCGCACGGAGGATCACATTGAAGTGGAAGTGGGCCGGTCATGTCTCAAGGCAGATTGATGGTCGCTGGAGCCGACAAGTGTTAGAGTGGATAACACGATTAGGCAAACGTAGTGTAGGGCGCCTTGCGTAGTGTAGGACCAACAATTTGGCGATGGATGGATGCCGGCTGCCCAGGGCCGGAATGGTTGGCGCTCTTTAGGGGAAGCCTTCGTTCAGCAGTGGACGGTAATAGGCTGAAGTAAGAATTATATTATTATTTTTGCACGCAAAGCTTGTGTCGAGGCATTTTCTTGTGCAAAAGTAGGAGTGAAGTTTTATTTCACACTATATATAGTGTTGTATATAAGCATTTAAGTATTGACTCTCCTATTGCTCTCAACAAGATACTTTAAGAATGAAGGGTTGGGAAAATACACTAAAATGGTACAATAAGGACTCAGAGTATCATACCTGTAACTCAAACTGGCTACTGTTGGATAGTCCGAGATTTTTTAAACCCATGAAGCTTTGCTAGTCACATTGATTGCACAAACAGCGTGGTGCCTCAAGCAGCTGGCATGCCGCTTTCTACTGAGTTGAGAGTCGTGGGCTCATCTCCACATGAGATAACATCCACAAATGAAAACAGATCTACAAATTGTTGTTCTAAATCTGAAGGTTTTTTGCGACCGTTTCATGTACGTTTTTAAAGTTCACCGTGACAGAGGATATATTCTTAGTACGGGAGTTACCTTTTATTTAAAGTACGAGAAATTAACATGAAAAACCCTTTGTGGTAGTAGTGTAAATTTTTTTACATATTTTCTACAATTAAATTATTACACCTACACCTGTCTTGTTGTAAAAAACACAAAGGGGCTCCTTTGTCCACTTTGCAGTGACCCCCGTCTGTGGAATCTTATATTTTATTTTAAATACATTAGCACTAAAGTAATTAGACCACACTGCGTTGATGGCGAGAAGCCAACTATAAAACTAGAACCGCTTCAGGTAAGTGCGAGTAAAACTTACGTAAATATATTCTGTCTCATAAATCCAACGAGAAGGAAACAAGAAACGGGGACGCAGGCAGACTTTTATATACGGGACTATTTCGCAAAATATTAGCTGGAATACTTTAAGTAAATAAAATAATAGCTCAGATCCCCAAGGCTCGCTGAGCCGGATATTTATAAAAGATGACTCATGAAAATAATGTAGGAGCTTCAGAGTTCTACTGTTCTACTAACTCGAAGAAATGGCGCATAACTTCTAAGATTTCAACTGACTTAAGATGGCTTTTGTACGATATTATATGTTCTTCATTTTTAATCTTAAATATAACAAGTATAAAGCTAAGAAAAACAAAAAAAAGGCAGTGAACAGGAGGCGATTGTAAGACAGTGAAATTTCATGACTCAATTTAAAATGAAGCAATCAAGTTACATTCTTAAAAACATATTTAAAGCTCAGTTGGGTAAGCGCCGCGTAGTATTTTCAATCGCGAATTTAATTTACCTATAAACTCACTGAAAACACATAAACGTTACATCTAGAAGTAACATATTAAATCTAGAACTCCGTTACTATACCACATACTGGGATCAATAATTCAATCTAAATTACCATCAGAAGTAAATATGTCTAACATTTTCTAGATACAATTTTCTTTACAGGTACCCTTTAGAGGTACTAATCCAAAACACAAAATAATTCATAAAAATTGCGGCGACGGCTTTGGTTCTCAAACATGAAAAACTTCACAATTAATTAGAAAGCCCCTATAGTCTAGATAGTAAATACCAACTAAACCCAAGCTCATAGCTAAATACCAAATATCTACTTAAAGTCACCTCCCAATACGGCTTGTTACCGTGGAGGTGCTAGACTTCAATCCTTCAAATAACTAAATTTTGAAATACATATAACTAAGAAAAACAATTTACATAATTTGTACTCTGAACTCAAGTTCTCAGTTAAGAAAAAGATAAAGATCGAAGCATTCACATTTGTATTTGTCAGGTGTGTACTTGAAGTATATTTTTCATTTGCTGTATTGTAGCCTGTGTACATAAGGCTTTATTATTATAGAAATAGAGTACGTGAAACCAAAAAGATCCTAACCACTTCTTTTATCCAAGGACTTTTTTTTGTACACTGGGTCCATTTGTTTATAATAAGGTAAATAGCGTTATTCTTATTTACCCTGTTTGTATTACAGTGGGAGGGCCGCACTATGGCATTTGGCATGAATGGACCACGGCCTGACAGAAAAGTGAGTGAGGATACCGGAGGCCCATACTCCAATAAGTTATTATATAATATAATAAAATATAATAATATAATATAATAAAATGAACGAGGATAATTTGTGTATTCATTATTTAGAATAATATCAAGCAATTAGAAGAGGACATTAGTACTAAAAATGTGTGGTAATATTGTTCCACATGTTATGAAACTAAGCTTATATATCTCTATAGGCTATTATGTGTAACTGTTTTTGGTGCCGAATAAATAAATAAATATGTTGTTATTGCATTAGTATTTCTTAGTGACTACGAGAATCGTTGTACTTTCATTTAGGCTTTAAAAGTCTTTTAGAGTACAGGAATATTATAAAGTTTTATTATGTCATCATCGAAATACATCGAGATTTGAAATTTATATCACTATTTTTAAAAGTTAAATTATTTTTGCTAAGTCAGCAAAGTACTTATGTATATGAATACTATTGTATAAAATTTGATTGCGATTTGGTCTAATGGTTTGGACAAACATAAATTGTATTTTTTATTTTTTTTATTTTTGTTAGATGTTTCATAAGAATTAGGCTTTCTGTTTTATAGACAGTAAGTAAGAACTACTTTGAAGAAATAGTGATTGATGCTAAGGTTTTCTATAATTTATAATTAATAAAGTGGCAGTGGGCGGGCCACATTTGCCGAAGAACCGTTAACCGTTGGGGTAAACGAGTTCTTGAGTACGTAGTGTAGGACGTCCACAAGCCAGTGGAGCGATGATTTGCGCAGGACGGCTGGCAGGAGCTGGATGCGAGAAGCCATAGATCGAACTAAGTGGCGTGAAATTGGAGAGGCCTATGTCCAGCAGTGGACTGCGATAGGCTGATGATGATAATTACTAATTTATAATTCGTTACTACAAAAACAACAATTTTATTCTCTAAAATGGCGTAGAATCATTATTTGAAGGAAATGTTGAGTTTAGAAACGCTGTCATTCACAACGAGCCTCAAAAAAATGTTCAAAGTCCCCCAAAGAACAACGGAGAGTGCGATTATACGTTTCTCTGAGTAATCAAAGTAAATTCTTATTTTTTTTTCTATAATTGCTAACTCTCTGTTCTCTACATGTTTTGTTTTAACCTCGTGACTTATTTTTGTCGTGCGTTGAGAGACGTCATTCATGTATTTGCGAGTTTTTTTTAAACACTTAAGTTTTTAAATTGCAACTTGGAAGGCCGAAATATGGCAGGAAAAAGGAGATCCACAGATGATCCGAGGCAACCGATATTGAACGGAAATTACTAATAAAAAGGTTCGTTAAACAACGATTCAACGACGGCGCGGTCAGTACCTGGATGGGTGACCGGTGGTGGCATATTACCATGAGCGTCTCCGTGATTCAGAGGTCATGTTAAGCAGTCGGTCCCGGTTGTTATCGTAGGATAACAGTCGTGAAGCTTAGTTGGAGGCCTTCGGGCGGCATAATAACATCCAGCGGAAAGATACGTAGCCACAACGTATTCTTGCCAGTCACCTACCTGCACTTGGCCAGCGTGGGGACGTATGGCCTTAACCCTCTCCAGAGAGGAGACCCGAGCCCAGCAGTGAGACATTATGGGTTGATGATGTTGATGGAATGGTTCGTTGACCTAGTGATGATCGTAGAAAGTCGTTGGATATGGGCACTACATGACAGATTTTTATGGAGAACTTTAGTAGAGATCCATGTACAAAAGTGGGCGTCTCTTGGCTGAGATGTTGACGAACTTTAAGCTTGAGTTTTCTATTACAGACAAGTTGAACACACAAAATGATTTTGTTATACTCAAGTTTTTTATTACAACATCTTTTCTATCACAATTTCTTAATTCATTTCTTTTGATTCATTAAATCACACTCATTTAGATTTTTAAATAATACATGTATCTCGTCATTATTTGCCTTACAATAGTTACTACTAAAAATCTAGCCAAGTTTATTTGCACATTTATAATGTTTAAGTAGATATGATTGCAAATATTTGTTTCCGAGTTTGGGTATTTTCTATGTATAATATGTATGTATTTACAAAAAAAAGTATATAAGTATTAATATCAGTTATCTAGCACCCATAGTACAAGCTCTGCTTAGTTTGGGACTAGATGGCATTATGTGTTAAAATGTCTGGGCATATTTTCAATGAAAAAATAGAAATGAATTTATTGGCTATTTCGGACTAGCCGGACCAGTATAGCTCTTTTTCAAAGAGCCACGCTTTCTGAAGCGATAAAAAGTTTTGGGAATTTCAAAGCAAATATTTGTTTCGGAGTTTGGGTGTTTTCTATGTATAATATGTATGTATTAAAAAAAGTATATATTTATTAATATCAGTTGTTTAGTACCCAAGTACAAGCGCGGCTTAGTTTGGGAATAGATGGCGTTGTGTGTTAAAAATGTCCGAAAATATTTATTCATTTATTTATTTATACAGCTATATTCCCCTCATATGAGCGAACTAGACTAATACCTAAGGATAACTTCGCTTGAGTGCCGATTGTTGCAAATACAAATATGATATACTACTGCGAGTGGTTCTACTCGCGTGAGCTCAGTTTCTATTTGTTATATTTAATATACAAACTTCCATATAACCGTTTATCCTACATTTTACCGAATTTCCAAAACTTCTGCTGCTAACAACATAAAAAGCATCTGATGTCAAAATTTAAAGTTTACCGTTTTTTCAGCTATGCTCAGTGTTAACGAATCAGTCAGGGTAAGCTATTTTATACGTAACTATATTAATATATAAATTGAAACATCTCACTGCAAGAACATACGGTTTTTCACATGGATAAAAGCAATAATACCAGAGTCGGCCCTCTATTAACAGAACAAATAAGGATATTTTCCTTATATTGGGACCCTTTTGTTTTTATACTTAATAGCAACATTAGATAACTATGATCATACTGGATGTTCTAATGTTATTTAATGTTAGGAGTTTCTTTTCTTCTTATTTTAAAAAGACAACTCCCGCATTAGGAATATACATTCTGTATCGCGGGAGACTTTAAAGACATACATAAAACGGACACAAAGAACACCAATTTGTGGATCACACAAAATGTTGCTCCATGTGTTATTTGAACCCACAACACTTGACGCAGTGGAAAGCGAGGTGAAGACCGCATGAACCATAAACCTAATCGTGCAGTCAATTTGTCAGTTAAACTCTCCAGTTTAAAACTGGCTCAGTAAAATAACAACAACTTATTGGTGGAACAAACATATATTGGTGTTTAAAGGTATGTGTTTGTATCTAAGTGTGTATTCGTATCATAATAAATATATATCTCTTATAGAAGGTATATAAGTGTTGATCTAGATAGCACTTTGCAGTATGTTCTAGACTAAATCAGTTGACCTAAAGGTATTCATTTATCTAAAGTTAATTTAGCTTGGAGGTTAATTTTCAAAAATTTCGACAACTTTTTTTAATTTAAATGACTTGTTTAGCCGACTACGGTGAAGCAAAAAAGAAGGGTAATAGTTTTGGCAGTCTATGTATGTCCTACTGAAGTGCCAAATCACTAAACCAATTGTAATAAATAATGTGTCAATAGATTCCTAATATTGCTGTTGTTCATGGGCGTTCCGAGGGGGGGGGGGGCAGGTAGGGGCAGCTACCCCCCCTCGGTTTGGTTACATCCCTACTAACTATCTTCTTTTATGGTTAAAGTACTTTTTGCCATTTGGAGTACAATATACAACTTGTGAAAATCGTGTGCCGCGCCCTTTCTACCAAAACGCTAGCAGCGCTGCAAGCATAACAACATTACTGAATCTAGTCGAGCCACTTTGAGTACCCTGAAGATCAGATCGTCAAAGTACTCCAACTATGGGGTCAAATTCTGACAATTCAGCACCCAGACACCAGTCACCTAGACATAAATACGTGGCTAAGATGACGTATGATCAAAGGTGGAATAAATGGGCTCTGTACGTTCGGTGTAGGTAAAAATAGAAAATTTGCTAACGCTATGGGTGATTCTTTCACGGAGCACATTTATAACCGTTTTTCTGAAGACCCTCTAAAGTTACTTTTAAAATAGCTTTTCTGTATCGAAAGAATTTATATAAAAATATCTGTACTAATAAATAAAGCTGGGGTGTCTGTTTGTAATATTAAAATAAACGTATTTTTTTAAATTTATGTTTGTCTGTTTGTTTCGGCTAATCTCTAAAAAAGCTGGACCGATTTTGACGGAAATTTCATAGCTAATGATGTAAGGAGTAACTTAGTGTAAAGTACATAATAAGCCCTCCTTTTTAGACTAGCTTCGCCCCGCAGCGTAACTCGCGGCAACAACTATAATAGCGGGGAACACCTCGGGGCTCAGCTAGTGTATTATAAAAGTCAGATTTGCCCCCCCCCCCCCTGGCCCAGAACCTGGGTACGCCCATGGTCTTGTTGACACAGGCTACATAAATCTTATCAAATGTTTTGGCGTAGCTTTTATGTTTTTCTTGTTATTTCATTGACCAATATAATTTGAACTGTATAATATGAACAAACTTCACTCAGCTGTAATCGGGTCTACTCCTAGTCTCGCTGTTATTCTTTTTCGCAATAACAGCCAACTTTAACCTAGATGTACTATCGACAAACTTAAACAAAGAACTTGAACCATATCCCACTTTGCCGATAAATTGTCAAAACAACAAAGATGTCCCTCCTTTACAGTGCAAGCTGCACGTTTTAAATATTAAGTAGGTTACGTCAGTACTGGTCGGAGATCTATTCAATTTATACCTTTTATTGCACTAAATATTATATTATATAAAACAGTTATTATCATATTTTAAATCAAATGGTTTTTGGAAATAACTATTGCTCAGAACAAATTACAAGAAGTATCTCACATATCACTGCAACAAATAATTATGTTAACATAGTTAAATGACCGACAAAAAGGTCGTTACCATGAAAATACACGTTTACGCAATTGTCGATCTAATTTTATTATAATGTCTGTAAGAAAGTAAGCTTATGGAGAGTCATGTCTCACATTTGTCGATAGTACAATCGACGAGTGCAATCAATCGTTGCAAGGATTTGCAATACAATTTATATAGAACAAAGCGGAACACTCATTTTATGTAACGGTGCAATATTATTTTGTAAGTAAAACTCTTAAGCGGGATTATTTTTCTGTTTGTTATTGTACATAAGAAGATAAGCTTGATTTTTTGTTATAGATAATCATCATCTTCCTAGCCTTTGTTATTCCCAAGATTATTTGGGGTCGGCCACTAGTTTAATCGGTTTTACCTGGATATCAGTTTTTACACGGAGCGACTGGCATCCGACCTCCGCAACCCTGAGGGTGAACTGAATTTGAGGATTGAACTGGTTGTCAGCATATTTGAGGGGTGTATGGGGGCGAACCACAATCTTTCGCTCCCAGTCAACCTTACCTACACGCGGTGCACCCTGCTAGATAACAAACTAGGCTCTGGCGACCGACCGATGGCGGTATATCTATCCCAACAGGCGTAACTAAATACAATAGGCCGGTGATGGGCAGTAGCGTCACCGGTGCAACAAGTTACACTCTGCGATCACCAACCCGGCTGCCCAGCGTGGTGATTATGGGCAAAACTCCTCCATGAGTAAGCAACAGAGCTTTGAGGACGAGGTGAACAGAAGAATCCAGCTAGGTTGGGCAGCGTTTGGGAAACTTCGTCGGGTCTTCTCATCGTCGATCCCACAGTGCCTAAAGACGAAAGTCTTCAATGCGTGCGTCCTACCCGTAATGACATACGGGCCCAAAACGTGGACACTTACGGTTCGACTGGTCCATAAGTTCAAAGTCGCTCAGCGTGCTATGGAGAGGGCTATGCTCGGCGTTTCTCTAAGGGATCGCATCAGAAACGAGGTGATCCGACAAAGAACCAGGGTCATCGACGTAGCCCACAGGATTAGCAAGCTGAAGTGGCAGTGGGCTGGCCACATTTGCCGAAGAACCGATAACCATTGGGGTAAACGAGTTCTTGAGCGGAGACCGCGTCTCGGCAAACGTAGTGTAGTACGTCCACAGGCCAGGTGGAGCGATGATTTGCGCAAGACGGCTGGCAGGGGCTGGATGCGAGAAGCCATAGATTGAACTAAGTAGTATGAAATTGGAGAGGCCTATGTCCAGCAGTGGACTGCGATAGGCTGATGATGATATTTGAGGGCATTGACTTCCCAATAACGATTGCCATAGATGTTCATGACGGCTGTACGTGCTCTCCGTTTTGTTATAGATAATATTGGGTGATAAAAGACCAACAACTGCAGGGATGATGCAGAGTTCTCTCAACGTTTATAGGTCTTATGATTTCAATACTATTACACTAATGAGTGACATAAATACCTATATAGCGATGTGGATCGAACTTATAAGATGGTTCACTAATTAGCAAAATATTATTGTGGGGGAACAGCTAATATGTTCCTCCAACACTAACGGAGGATCCTCCGACCAGTCGAGGTGGTCATGCCTGGCGGGCCACTGCCCAACGATTGATGTTGGGATGTTGTACATATGATAATCGGCGCGAGAACTTCTATTGCGCGATTCAGGATTGGTAGTTTCTTCGTTTCCTTCGTTACTCCGTAGTTTGAAGTATCTTCGTTAGATGTCATTGTAGTGTGTTTCTGTTTGCGTTATATGTGAAAGTCGCCACATTATAAATACCCGGGAAATATAAGGACTTCATTGAGACTACATTGCAGCTAAACCGAAAGTCATATTGGTCTAGCGAGCTATAGATTTCATTAGTGCATTAGTTATGTTTATTCAAAATTGCATATTTAGAGTTAGAAGGTTTTTTATTAGGCGTATGACGAGCTTATTATGTTTGAGTTATACAACCTGTGTTGCGTTCAAAGTCATCCAGTAACTGTTTATACTCGAACTATTGAATGCATAACAGAAAAACAATGAAAATACTCGTTCAATAAAACCTATTTCGTCAATTACATGACAGCCTGCCTGGGAAATTTATTATGCTATTAATATTGTACTGCACATTAATACTTAATTATATCGGCTTTAAAATAACTCGCTTCATGTGTGTAGGAGCTTAAACCTTTGAAATGTTTATCTATATTTAATGATGCGTGAATATCAGCCTTTAGAAAATTGCATTTTAAAACCACAGCCCGTACTTGTTTGAATTCACTAATGAAGTAATTGTTTTTAATTAAGTATTCCTTATAATTAAGCTTAAATTAATTTCAGAGTGGAATTTTGCTTCATTTATTTTCGTAATAACAAGAACATGAGAACAAACTACTCATTTTATACAAGAAATAAATTTTAAGAAAGAAAAAGATTTATAATAAGAACTAGCTTTTGCTAGACTAGATAACCAATGAGGGCGAAGCCGTCATCTCAGTAAACAGTAGTCTAGGTCCTTTTTCAAGAATTGAAGTATCATTGAGATCCGTGCAGCAGTTTAGCAGTGAAAGTGTTACAGACCGACAGAGTTTCGAATTTATAATATTATATATATATTCATAAAATTTAAACACATCTCACACACACGATCGCCTGCTCCTTTATTGGCTGGAACTTTCTTACATTAGGCATTCTGTGCTATGGTAAACAGCATAGATTTACACAGGCCAGCGGACACAGGACAAGAAACATTCACAATTTCACACACGCACACACACACACAAACACATTCTGTGTCCTAACAGAGTAAAAACCAAAAACAGTGTTAAAATTTTTAGGAAAATCTTAACTTAATTCTCAAATAAACACGAATGTCTTAGAGACAGTATTTTCTAAGATTTAGGCTATGCCACTTTATGCACGCATCTAGAATGAGGGCTCAAGTTATTTGGTACAAAATTACAGGTTTTTTGTAATCAGTCACAAAACCAAAGCTGCGGAAGGACAGAGGAAATAAATATAATTCGAGTATTGTTACTCTTCATCACAATACTTTGCTATCCTATTGTAATATTCTCAGAAAGGTTTTCTCCGACTTAAGGCAGGGCAGAAATGAAAATAAATAATTGCTATAGAATAAATCACTTGTGTTATGGAGGTAGATCTAAATATGACTCATATGCAATTAAATTTACAAATAATTAGAGTCTTCTAAATTTTTGGATGTTTAAAACGTGCTTACCGTGAATTTGGTAACTTTTACGTCAATAGAAATGAAACTTTATGTTTATGCCTCCTATTTTCTTGCTTAATATACATTTTAATATGTTTAATCATTCGTGTAATGAAACGGATAAAGGACAAAAGATATTTACGGAGTTTATACTTGAAGGGGAATAAGATGAAAGGCATAAAGAAAAGGTAATATTCATTCTTAGGATAATTTAGGCAAAACTGCTTGCGACTTTGATTGTATTTTTAGTAGTCCTTAGAAATGTGGACAGGTTTATTATTCTATTACTCGTAGTAGACATTCAAAGAACTTAGTTAAGAATTGAGTAGCTCTGTAAATGGCTAAATTAATTTTTTTACTAGTATCCTTCTGCCTCGTCAGTATAAGCTAAAATAGTATATTATTAACTAAGTTTTCATCATGCACCAGGTTTCTGGCCTGGTGATATAGGCTACTTTTTTGTACTAGCTTCACCACGCGGCGTTACCCGGAGGACTGTGGAGTTACATTTGTACCGCGGGTAACACCGCGGGGCTCTGCTAGTAACAAATAAAACCAAATATTAATTTATTGTCATAAAATATATTTTTTCCTTATTTTGATTTTATCTACTAGTTTTTTACATTAGTCTTCCTTCTTCTTTTATTAGTCATAGTCACAACAAAAGTATATCCAGAAGCAGTATTCTCATTTCTATAAAATAAGAAAGAGCTAATGTAAATTAGAATGTATGCTTATGTTAATTTAATAATAATAATCCCCATTAATAGTTATGCCTTATACAGGACGTTTCCACTTCGTGCTTTAGCACAGTACTTCAATACCTAGATTGGGATCTAAAATAAATAGATATATACTTTCTGCAAATATATAACATAAGGTGAACTTAACGTCACAGGCTTGTTTTTGATTTTGTTTTAACTTTGTTGCAATATTCACATGGCTTAGAAATTTATGACACATTTGGATTCAATTAGAGAGAGGTCTAGCTCCAGCTGTGGACTACGATAGGCTGATGTTGATTCTTTTTATCTTTGAATATTACAATTTTCAAATACCTCCTTTCATGATTTTTTTCTTGTAAAAAATTACTGATACTTACTGTTATTTGTTTTACATTTAATGTGGCTTAGGTTTGCGCAAATCCGCTTAGCTGTATGATTTTCAAAAAAACATCAAGTACAGAGGTGTACAGCATAAATGCACCGATTGCGTAGTTGTGATGGCCAATTTCTATACTTTTTCCTCCCAGTATCATTTGTAGTTCCATTATCAATGCCTTTAAACACAATAAAAAAAACATAGGAATTTATGAGACTACAAATTGTGTATGATAGAAGTTCCCCGAATGTCGAAAACAACGATGGAAACTGAACATAACACGAGCCTCCCAAGTCCAAGTATGAAAAATTGAAAACATGAATTTCCACCAAGATATGAAGCAAATACTGTGGAGCAGGTTAATATATTCTTTTTTTTTTGACGACCTGATGGATCGTCAGATAGTGAGTGATTACCGCCGCCTATGGACACTCGCAACACCATAGGTGCCACAAGTACGTTACCTTTTAAAAAGAATATTAGTGCAGAATATTAGTGGGAGTTATAAAAAGAAAGTGGGAAATAAAAGGGCAATTTATACACATAAATGACAAGCATTTTTATATTAAAAAGTAACACAAACATTGTTTTACATTACGTTGAACCTTCACGTTGTGTAAGCATCTTAAAGTAAAACTAAGTGTATGTGCTAATTTTTCTATAAACTCTTTGGTTAGAAAACGTCTAAAATATTACCGATTGGGTTTAAATGTTCCTAATCTAGTTCCAAAACTGCTCACTGTTTACTTATAAGAGAGAAGTAAAAATCTTATTATTGATAAAAAATTTTTACTATAAGTAATACTCACCACTGAATGCAGCAAAGTAGTTCCTAGCAATATGGCCAAATGCAAAAATATGACATGGACTCCTGTAATCTGGGTACTCATAACTATACTTAAGGCCACGACTGTGAATCCACATGAAATGACAATAAGATACAACCAAAAACTCGTAAAATCAAACTGAAATAGAAAAATATTTAGAAAAATTCTGTATTTTAAGGAAAAACTATATCCGGTTCGCCCGGAGTTACACTACAGCCTCATAGAAAATCGGTGAGAAAAATCGCTTGCGCTGTGTTTCACCGAGTGTGTGAAGATACCGGAGGCCCATCCTCAACTCCTCCCCCCACAGGCCGGCAACGCACTTATGACGCCTCTGGTGTTGCGGGTGTCCATAGACAGTGATAATCGCTGACCATTAGGCGATACGTCTGCTCGTTTCCCCTTAACGTCATAGGAAAAAATATTTGAAAATCGAGGATCGATTCGGAAGAACTATCCTCGTATACAACTTTACAGAAAACATTAGGTAGGCGACTCATACTTTCATTTTTCTCCAGTTATTTAAAAACGAATGGTTTTTACCATTACCTACCATACGTTACATTTTTATAGACCTAAATTAACGTTTTGTCTTTGCAATAGCCTTTTATTCTCTTGATTAAATTCTGAGTGAGTGTTTATATTTTCAATTGCCACATTGTCTACATCATTTCAGCCATTAGAGGCAAGCTGCGGGATGCAGACCTCTCTATGTAACCTCTTGTTCCAATTTATGTAGAAATAATTGGATATGATTTTTTCACATATTTTAATTTATTTTAGAAAAAAAAAGTAATTTAACTCAATTTAATAAGTTCTAACTAGCTAATGCCTGGGAATTAGCCGCGCGTATGTTGGTTATCATAGTTAAAAGTAGCCCTTTTAACTCAGTGACAGTATAGATGTCCATTTGTGAACTTTCTTTGAGAGAATATTATATTTAATATTTAAGTGGCCACAACGGTTTTTAAATAATATTTGTTAAGATGGCAAACAAAACCGCCACAGTTATGATATTCACTTTTCGAAATAATCACAATAGCATTGTGACAATCTTCATCTTCCTAGCCTTTATTATTCCTAAGATTTGATTGATGATTTGTCGGCTACTAGTTCAACCGGTTTTACCTTAATATCAGTTTTTATACGGAGCGACTGGCGTCTGACCTCCCCAAAGGAAAACTGATTTCGAAGATTGAAATAGTTTTAAGTATATTTGAGGGCACTGACTTCCCTATAACAATTGCCATATATTTTATGATGACCGGGACCGATGGCATATTGACTCCGAGGTATGGGCGGGAAACACCGCCATCTTTCATACCCCGGGATGCTATTAAGAATTTCTTGTAAGAAAAATCCAACAGCAGTACGACCCGGGAATTGAATCTCTTGATCTGAATCCGCTTAAGCTAACCACTGGACCAACGAGCCAGGCAATAGTATTATGATAATAAAAACAAATAATTTCAAATTATTTTAATTTTTTTCTTATATTATTTCCTTTGCATTCTTTTAATAAGTAACAGAGCAGCGTCATTACAATAATAAAAAAATAATAAAAATTGTTACCTCTTATTAGAGAGAAAAAGTGTTTATTAGAAACAAAAGCAAACGTATATTTATCTAAATATTAATATAAAAATTGATTCGTTATCATCAATCGTGTAAATTTTTTGCCATTTTGTAAAAATATTTTAGTGATATCCAGAAACTTACCGAAGTACAAGCCAGTCCAATACACACTAACACGACAGCTGTTGCGGCAAGGAACCCGTGTATAACAGCTTCAGCTTTTAAACTGCACATCAATATAGCCGCAACGAGACTTGCAAACATAACCTATAATATTGTATTTTGATTATATTTCTTTCAAGGCCATTCCAATTTAAAAATAAACTACAAGTACTTTCGTGGCAGTCCAGAACTTAAAAAACTAAGTACTTCTGCAGTTTATTTTCAAAATAATTTAGCAATAGTGCTCTTTTGTTAAAAGGTATTTAAAAATGTCATTAACTATGTGTTTTAATTACTTTAAGGAAGATACATTCTCGTTGCAAAAAGCCATCTTCTCGTCAATTACTACTCTACTCTGCGCATGGATAACAGTAGCAACTAAAGAGTTACAACAGCATTCATGCCCTTTGAATGGTAGAAAACGATTGACAACATTAGTAAAACCATTAGCTACAACTCAAGTTGAATGGTAGATTGTAGTACCTACTGTAAAAATAATTTGTTTATTGTCCCTGGGTTTAATATTTCTCTATTTTAGTATCTACACAGTAGTTAGATGATCCGGTTAGGTGTTCATTCTTTTAGATAATTGGTTAAATTTCAACTAGATTCAGATTCAAACGTGTTCACAACTTAGTTTAGTTGTTGATAGACTTTTGACTAAGACGTTAAAGTTATACAAATATTTATTATTGATCGTTTTGTAAAGTGTTTGGTATCGATACTAATTACTATATGCAATCGTGAACTAGTAAACAATACATAAAAAATTTACCGTGAAAGCTAATAAAATGTATCCGCAGGGTGTTTTGTACCCCCAATTCAAACATAGCATAGCGAAATACACAAACAAAAGGCCGCCACTGAAAAAAAAACTATATAAATTAATTGCTCGTGATCATGCACTTATTACTAATATGAGAATGATTAGCAACAACAGCAAAATTTATGATCTGATAATAGTAGTTTTTACCAAAAGCTAGAGTTCATTGCATGCTTATTTGCTTATCTACACAGTGAATTAATTAATACACTGCACTAATATCGATGTAGATACAGCTGAGTACATATGTGTCTTTTAGGCCACTTCTTAAAAATACAAGTAGTAGTTTTTACCCGTGGGAGAGCCATGCTTCGGCATGCATGGGCCGGCTCGACCGGAGTGATACCACGGCCTAACAGAAAACCGGTGTGAAACAGCGCCTGTGCTGTGTTTCACCGAGTGAGTGAGGATACCGGAGGCCCATAATCCAACCCTTCCCCTTATCCCCCTCCCCATCCCCCAAGGCCGGCAACGCACTTGTGATGCCTCTGGTGTTACGGGTGTCCATGGGCGGCGGTAATCGCTTACCATCAGGCAATACGTCTGCTCGTTTGTCACCTATTCAATAAAAAAAAAGCTGAATAATGGTGAGAGTGTTTTGAGGAGTGTGATTGAAACTTGTTACTTACAGCGAGAAAATGTGAAGAAATATAGAAGGCTTATGGAATACTTTGAATAACGTTTGTCTGTAACGCAATATTTTATTATTGGTAGGATTCGTTTAACTAAATGTAACAGTAGTATGCTTGTTAAGTTACTTTATAAATCTTCATTCAACTTTCTTCTGATCTTAATGGATTTCTGTTACTTTTTATTTCAATCATTTCATTTTATTATTACCTGACCAGTGTTTTCATCTATCAGGAGTAAATTTTACTGTTTTTGTAATATTTTTTGTTGCTGTTTGCCTCTTATAGGTCGTATCTACCGAATTTATTTTTCAAAAAGGTTTATAGCCTGCCTCGTAAAATGGACTTTTGGACACTAAGGAGAAAGAGAGAAACTCAAAAAAATTCGATTCGAAACACTTGTACTAAGTACGAGTATATTCAACCATACAAAAAAATCTCTGTAGCTTTAAAATGAAATGCACACGCACATAAAATCAATGGTCTCAATGATGTTGCTCTTAGATTTACAAAATACCATTACATTACATACATGATATCGTAATCACACAAACTTACACGTTATATACAATTGTTAAGAAAACAGCAGAAATAAACAACATTGACGCCACCATTGTGAGCACAATTTTAATGTAGGTAACTCTTGGAAATGGATCCTCTAATATTTCATAATCATCATCATCATCATAATCGTCGTCGTCATCATACCCGCAACGTCCAAAAGCTGCAACAGAAGAAAACAAAAAAAAATAATGCATAAAATCTAATGAAATATATTATTTCTTTTAGCACAAGTGTTGTAACATCTACAAGTTGATCATCCACGTTCGCGGTGGAATAGAGATACAGCCAGCGTACGGTAGAACAAAAAAGAGAGAGCGAGCGGGGGGCATCTACACTGTTCTTTGTTTTACCACTGTAGACGTTCCGGCCTTTAGCAAATTGTTGGGTGAGAAAATATGAGCAAAATAAAAAGCAGCAGACTGCTACTGCTTTATATTACGTACGCCTGGACCCTTAACACAAGTTTTATATAACTGCAGTGGACAATCTGAAAAAATAAGTCATTTCGCTTTCTTAAGTGGTAATTAATTATTTTCATAACGGAGTTCAGTTACTACAAACTTCAAAAACACCAATCCACCCATGCAGTTTAAGCCAGAAATATTACAAACTTCTAACGGGATATTATTCAATTTCAGATTATTTTTTTATAAAAGGTAGATAAGTTACTAGTAAGCTAAATTATTACTAACATTTTTGTTTTAGTTCGCTCATAAATGACTTTCGACTGTCTTTCGTTGGTGAGTGCGAGATCGGAAGCCCAATTATGCAGAAGCATCACTACTAGGTCACCATAGTGTGGGTCACCATTCTGCATTGTTGCATTGTCTGCATTCGCAATGAGTATGATGACCACTATTCTTGGATTCTGCTAATGCTTTCTACCAGGCGGAGCAGAGTCACTTTCGCATGCCCATACATAAATAAAATAATTATTGACATTCATGAAAAATTCTCTACTTTAAGGAAAAAATTAAGAAATACTAACAGAACAGTACGCACATCTTAGTTTTCTTACGGTGATTTAAATTTTTAGATTTTTCAGTATTTTTGGGGTTTTTTAAATTTTTCAAAAAGAAATTAAAACCTGTTGATCTTTTACTGTTATTCTTTGAAACTATTTTCTCTTCCATATCCATTTTTATATCTTTTAAATCTATCGATGGAGCACCTAAACTTTCTACTTTAATCAACGAATCATCGTTATATTTCACCATAACTTCAATATTGTTTTTAACTATCTTTTCCTGCGCCGTTCTGTTTTTGATAGTATTCTCATTATTTTTGACACTTTCGTCATTTTCATGTTCATTTTGTTCGCGTTTTGCACTATTTATATTTTTTAAAGAAGAATTGCTCATTTAATTTTAAAGTGGTTATTGAAAAATATTACGTATAAAATGACACTTTCTTACGTCAACACAATTTTAGTTTTTGAAGAGTCTTTAGCGTTGAAGCAACGTAACAAAATATATATACTCTTTGCATTCAATTTTAATAGACATTAAAATTCACATGAAAAATGTTAAGCATGTTCGTTGCATATAATAAATTGAGTATATTCCAACTGTAGTATTGTAAAAGGCTTTTCATCAACACCGGTCCTGTGCTGCTTTAATCCAACAGCGGCTGCCTGCAACATTCACCAGTTTGTTGAACCACCTTGAGGTGGCCTAATCACGCTTCATCTTCTGGTATGCAGAAAAATGTGTATGTGTTTAACTGCACCTTTATCGTATACAAAGTTTGCATATTAATTCGTTGCACTGCCTTGTCTATTCAATGGTTTGTTTCATTTTGAACAATTTGTCTATAACTGGTCAATTTGTCTAAAATCATCTTTACTTTTATGCACAGACTTTCGCTAAGAATTAGTGGCGTCAGATCTCAGATAACTTCGACACAAGTATAAATTTGTTAAATTCTTATAATTTGTTTATTTAAATAAAAATAAAAACATTTCTTACAGATCTGTACTCACATTTTTATTTTTTGAAAACCTTTGAACACGTTTACCGCTGGTCTAGTAAGTTCTTAGTGAGCATCCCATGGCTGTTGAGCCATTTGGATTCTGTAAGAATTCTGTACAAGTAAGTTTCTGGTTTTACGTGATAAATGTCTAATTCTGCATCGTTCGTAATCATCGATGGAGCTTTGTCTTTTCTTACTTATATATCGTGCCCATTCGATATCCGTTCACGAATAGGATCTCCTCGTTTTGTCTTTCGCTTAGATAGGACAAATTTATACCATTAATATTCATATGATTACATCACATGGTAATATGCTCACAGTTGGTATACATATTAAAACTGTGGTAACCAAACTGCTGATAAATATATAAATTATACTATATTTCCAAATAGACTCATATCAACCATTTAGTAGGTTTGTCACGAATTTGAGGAATGTTTGGATAAGTTTTTGATATATGCTCCTCACTTTAGCTACTACCCGGCAAGTTATGTTAAAATTTTGGCAAAAATGCTCAAAATCATATTACTCCACATTACACGGGTAAACTTTGTGCGTTACTTTATTGTTCCAAAAAACTAAAAAAAAAACTTAAAAGACAATGCAGTATGATGACTCACACTATGGCGACCCGTTGAGATGTATGAACTAAACACGACAGCATGAATGCTGTCATTATAGGTTGGTCATTTGTGACAGGATAGTACAACCCCGGTCGAGCCTGCCCGTTTATGCTGAAATCAGCGTAGCTAATCTATCTTATATTTAAAGTATAAATACTTACAATATTGTTCACAGATTTCCCGATTAGCCTATTTATATGAAAACTCCCTAGAATGTTCTCTATTAATTTTTAATATCCTTTTAAAGAAGTATTGATTGATCTTCATACGATTCATCTTTTCCACTACCAACGTTCCAGAAAACTTTATTCGTTAAGTTGATATTGCATCTTTAGTAACTGTCGACGAAGGGCCAATAATTATCTTTTTTTATAATAAAATTTTGCATCAAACTCTGTAATCCTTTTCATTTCATTTTTAGATAACTTCTCGTCTTGATTCTTTATTTTGTTCAGAATCATCAGTTATTTATTTATTCATTCATTGTTCTGTTCTTGACTACAACCTACTAGCTTCATTTGTATTCAAGTTGTACATTTTGTTTTTAATTTAAATTTGTAATATATTATTTTTCATTTAACTTTCTTTCATAAAAATTTGCGTGTAAAAAAAATTTTGCTAAATATTTTATTCCTTAGTCGGTAGTATTTGGTGAAAAATTGTATATATGATGTATTGAAATAGAAACCTATCATAGTTTACTAGGTTTTATCAGTTAAGGAGTAATCAGAGTACTAATTGAACAACTAATTCAAAGTGAATGGCTTCGAAGCCGACAACGTGAAATGATTAAATTATGAAGCACTAAAACGCTCTCATTGCCGAGATCTTTACGGGATTTTTTTATTAATTTTATAAAATAGATCTGTACTTTAACTATTTAATTTGTATTATTAAAAATAAGTAGATATCACCGTAGACTAACCTGGCTAAATTATACAACATTTATAAATATTGTACATATAAATCCACTAGGGGATCATACCTGATAAGGGAATCGCATCGTGTGGACAAAAATCTAAATAAATCCCCCAGGGGCTTAAGCAGGGGATTCATGTAGACGAAAATCTTGCAAATGAATCCCCTGGGGGATCAAAATGGAATTGAAATCCGAAAAGATTCCCAAGGGGATCAGTGTGGACGAAAATTCCACAGGGGTCCCCTAGAGGATCCAAGTGTACGAAACCGTACGTACGTATATTTGGTACACTTTCTATTTCATGTTCTATATTTTATCTCTACAAAAAAATGATTGCAATAGTTGTTACTTAAATAAAATTAAACGAAAAATTTAGTCAAAGAATACTCCTTTGCTTTTTATAGTTTGGAATTGATCTAAGTAACCATGATCGCTAGAAAATGCGGCGTTGTTTCTTTCAGGATCAGGTCGTGTTTATGTACACTTAGTAGTAAACTTACTAGCATATATATGTGTATGAAGGGACTGTCACCTCCTCTATTTATTCCAGTAGTGACGTAAGAGCAAACCTAAAATAACAGTTGTCGTGCTGTCGTGTTTAAGTACTGACCGAAGGCCCAATGATGCAGAAACATCTCAGTGGGTGGGTTACCATGTTGCATTTCAGATGAGTATACTTGGGGGTGAATCAGTAATATATAGTAATACCTTCATTGAAAAAAAACTTCTTGTCAACTCAAACGATGTCATGTAGCGACCTTCACTGGGTAGTTGGGGTGGTCCAAGAGCAAGAGAGATAGGTAGAAGGTGGCTTGTAGGGTGCCATTGATTCTTCTGTCAATCTCCTCATTTGGGAATGTAGGTAGCACAGGACCGGTTGTTGTGTAGAGCCTTCAGGGAGGCTTATGTCTAGCAGAGGGTGTTTTTCAGCTGAGATGATGATGGATATTTTCATGCCGAAATTTACTGCCTACTACAAACAGAAGTTTCCATGAAATATTATAATAACTACTTAATTATAGACGCTTGCTTGTGACGTTTTAAAGTTGTCTCACATCAAAGTTAATTACTGAAAATTTCATTTCCAGTTTAAATTTTAACCAAATATACTTTTCGGTAAGTACCAATGGCTCTAATTGAATTGTTTCTGTAACGATCTCAAAAGGGGGGTTGTGTTCCACCCTTTCCAATTTCCTAGTTAATACTGCTTGAAATGTCTTATTATTTCAATCAGCTATTTAACCTAACGTATTTCCTCTTAAATAAATAAATAATTCGGACATCTATAATTATTATTATGATTTTTAGCAAGCCGCCAACTTAGTTTTTTTAAGAGAACTTTCGGTACTTATCTATCATTGTGGTTTTTTTATGTTCAACATGAAAAATTCTCGTTTTTCTGATATCTGGGTTAGTTGTATATTAAAAAGTAGCGGAAGTTCGTAACAAACGTTAAAAGTCTAAAACGCTCTATTAAAATTCATTAAAAATATCGTGGGTGTAGAATTGACCATATGTAGATAAATAAATAGGTTACAATAAATAAATAAACAAAAAGCGTCTGACTAGGTCGCCAGAGATCACCATTACTCATCTACCGCATTCGCAATGAGTATGATGGCCACCTCTCTTCGATTCGACTCATACTTTTCATCAGGCAGAGTCTTTATAGCAGGGGTTCCCAACCAGAGCTCCGTGGACCGCCTTTGGTCCGCCTCACCCTTGTACACTAATGGCACAGAAGTTTGCCCTAAAATAAATATTTCTTTTTAAATAATTTCAAAACTACCTACTACCAAGAATAATAAAAAAGTGGTCCCCGACCAAAAAAAGGCTGGGAACCACTGCCTAAGAGTTATTTGTTAAACTCTCTCTTCTATGTATCTCTCTATAAAATCTTAATTTATATCATGTCTGTCTGCTGTAAGACTCGCTATTTTTTTGTTGGTCTCAATTATCAGGTTCATTCATCCGTATAAACTATAACCGGACACGATGGTCGCTTGTAGTTTATCCGGAACTACTGGTCCGGATTAACTACTTACTGCACTGCGAATTGATCATAAGTCATAATTCTGGAATGCGCTCCCGCTCAAAATCAGGAAATCCACAACCCGTTTTACATTCAAAATGAAAGTACACGAACTCCTAAATGAACTGGCTGAACTATATCATCCACACCACACCACACCCTATATTCTTGTATTCATACTGTATATATGTGATGTATATGAGTATGTATATATGTAAGTGCTTATAATATATGTTTGTTTATATTTGTATTCGTGATGTGTATGTAGTGTTATATTAGTTTTGTATATGTAGTGTTATATTAGTGTAATATGAAACCTCTGTGCACCTACCTCACAACATTTCTACACCACCCCAAGGTTGACTGGAAGAGAAAGAAAGTCATGGGCATTAATTTTGCCGATGTACAGGTTTAGTGCATAAAGATTTTAAATTAAAAAAATAAAAATAAAATTATTGACTTTAAATGTAGACACATATACATGACCGACTATAGTCACCATGAGCTTGCATCTGATGCTTTACCTGCTTTTTTCTAAACAATGGAAAAGACACTTTATATTTTCGCCACACAAGTCTTATTAATTTTACTAAATAGTAATTGAACTTTCCATGCTATTAAATTGATAATACTTTACCCTACATGTATGATAACTACTTAAGCTGGACGGATCCAACTTGGTACATAAATCAAATGTAGTTGACTGCGCGAGGCCCTTTATAAGTTCCTCGTCTGTATTTTAGATTCCAATTCCTAAAATGTGGTAGTATAAATGTTATTATCAGTAAGGCAGTAAGAAATGATACAAAATATTTTTTTTTTAACAAAACCGACAATTATTAGTACATAAAAAAAGCTCTATTGTATGTCGTAAGAATAAAAACTTATTGGAAATGACCAGAGAACTCTTTGTTCAAATAACTTTATAAAAGGAGATCGTTTTTTGTTTTGCGAAAGACGGCCCCACATGTCATCCACATTTTTTTATATTTTTAACATTAATTCCATCACGATGATGACTTGAAGACTCGAAGACTTAGAAATGAAGACTTGAAATTGGCAGAAATAGCTGATCCGGCTGATTGCCATATCATCAAAAGATACACTTTATAAGAAAAACTAATCGGTCTTTTGTATACCAAATTAAAAATATCTCTATTGTCTTATATATAGTAGAAATGTCATTGCTTGCTTATAAATAATTAACTGTATTTTAATGTTGCCCTGCCAAAATGATAATCCAACAGGCGGAGTTTCACACTCACCAACGAAATACGACAGCATGAACGCTGTCATTTTACATTGATCTCCTGTGCGAGGTAGTACCGCAACGGCCGAGCCAGCCCGTTCATGTTGAAATCAGCGTTTCTTTACTACTACTAAATGTATCTTAAACATACTTAAATATCTTAAACATATTTTGCACTTGCAGTTTAATAAAACAATTGAAAACCTAAATAGAAAACCAATTTAAAATACAGTAAATGATCATAAATAACTCTGTATTTCTTACATTGATATGTAAATATATAGATAGGTTTAATGTATTGCATTTGTACAATAAGTTGCATTATATTTATGTTTATAAAACAAATCCGTATTAGAAATGACATTTAAAACTCAAGAATTTTTTTTTATGATTTTTGTATTTTTGAATCTGGCTTCGTTCGGTATAGGATAATAAGTATTAAAATATGATATCGTTCTATAAAAAAATATATATATATAATATAAAAAAACTATATTCACAAAACAATATAAATATTATTTGCCTTACCACCTGTCTCGTCTTGTTTTGCGTTGCTTCTCCATCTTCTGTATATATCAGTCTAGTTGGCTTCCGACTTACTACACCTTCGTTAGTCAAGGACGCTGATTCTGGTTTATCTAACCACCACAGTTTCATCCAAGCGTCGGAAGTACAGCGTACACTGATGGTTCTCTTTCTTGGGAGGCTATCTGTATAATAAACTTAATAAGGAACTTGATATATATCCAAGGACTAGAGGGTGTGTGAGGTAAGAAGTTTATAAATTTTAGTCAAATTGGACTACGAGGAAACGGGAAAACTGTTAGTTATACAAAATAATGGCCTAGATATGATACCCATAGTGAGCACATACACACACACACACACACACACACACACACACACACACACACACACACACACACAATAACGCGCTCACAGACACACCAAATTAGATGTATTTTTCTGATTTTGCTTTCTTTTCCGTCTTTTGTTTCTTAATTCCTACATGAATGTATAGTGTTGTAATCTTAAACTAAGTTTTGTACGTGTAATGGAAGTTTGGTTATCCATGTTACAGGTTTCTCACCTAGTTTGGAAACCAGTCTCCCTATAACCAATTGTGTAGTGAATAATTAATATGTGCATGGGAGAAAAATATACAAGTTATTATTAAAACAAATTATTATTATATGACAGAAGTATTTTAACCACGTATCATATTTTAAGAACTCCGTCAAAAAATCAAAACTCTTCTTAATATTTACCACCACACTCACTTCTACCCGTCCTAATCCCGCTATATACCTTTAATGCGCTGACACAATAACTCAATTGCACTGTGAGGCTGATGTTCACTTCACAGACGTATCATAAATAAATGAGACCCCCCTGCTGACACAACGACAACCCGGCTGTGAACCTCACTGTGTGCTAGTACTAGATTCACGCAATAAAATTAACAAATATTGTTTGCTTTGTTAAATTACCACACTAGCTTTAAACGCAATGGCTACACGTCCTGATGCCGAAAAGGTTTCTTTACCCCAAGGACCCTATTAAAAAGTTTGAACACTTATTGTATTATCAACATGAAGGGCGCTGAGGACAAGAAAGGCCCTGGGAACGTCCACATCTGGATGACATAAGTCAAACTTAAAGTGATAAGACAAAAGACGCGGGTCACTATATGCTTCATCGAGGGATTTAACAATTTTTTTAAAATTTATTTTTGTAAGACAGAGTGTAGGGTACACCACTTGGTATTGGGCAGCGGTGTAAGGAAGACATCAGGAAGCAGGCGCGTATCCGGTCATGTGAATTGTTGTTATTTTAAATAAGTTAAAGTATATAACATTGGAGAAAGCCATGTGAGTTTATTTCTTCTATTGTACCTTACAGAATAATGAGTTTAATATGTGTTTGTATCCCTATCCGAGTATTCTAGTGATTGTATGGTAATTAGACGTAATCTTACAGCTACCTCTGCAAAGCATTGCAATTGGTTTTTTGGCGGAACTTTTATTTGAGATGTATGTATTGTATTAATTTTAAAATTTGCATATTGAAACGCGAATAAGTAGTTATAAATAAAATGTAATAAAAAAGAAATAAAATAACAATGATTTAAAAAACCTTCCTTTAAAATTTTAATAATAATTAAAAATTAATATTATTACAGACTTCTTTATAAAGTCTGCAGTAAGGAGAAACGAGTTTTTATCGAGCGGAGTTTTGCGGCTGATCCTCGTAAAGTTCTGCTACACGATTATACCTCGGTGATCTGTCTATGTGGAGCTTTATACCGAGGTTGGCGTGTTTGGGATGTGGAAGTGTACTTAAGTGCTGGAAGTTTTAATAGTTGGATACACGGGGCTTCTACCGGCCAGTTAGGCAATGGTAGGAGAATTTGGATTCGATATCCAAACCGGTTGGGCATCAGTAATGCCACTTGGTGTTTCGGTTTAATGCCAAGTCCGTATAGAATATAGTAATGCCCCTAGTGGAAAACTGTAAATACTATAGCGTTGGACCTGCAGTGCAGATCGCCTAGAGTAAAAGAGCATTAATCCATCTCAATCTTGAGTGCACAATGGAAGAAAGAGTGATCAGCACGGACCAATTGAAATGTGTTTAATTGTCCGTAGCTGGGCGCTCATAGCCCAGTTGCACTTAGTGATTAGAAACAATCACCGAGGGTAAGCAACGAACAGAACAGCGAAGTCAGTACCTGGATAGATGACCGCTGGTGGCGTATTACCTTGAGCGTCTCCGTGATTCAGAGGTCACGGTAAGCAGTCAGTCCCGGTTGTTATCATAGGATAACAGTCGGAAAGCTTAGTTGGAGCTTATCCAACCATAAAAACATCCAACGGTAAGATTACGGAGCCACAACGTTGTCTTGCCAGTCTCTAACTTGCACTTGGCCAGCGAGGGGTCGTATGGCCTTAACCCTCTCCTGAGAGGAGTCCCGTGCACAGCTGTGAGATATTATGTGTTGTTGATTAATTGATAATTATCCATGATTGGATATTTTCCTTAGATTCATGTGAGGCGATTAATGCTAGTGGGGAGTTAGGAGTCTGGTGTCATTCTCCACAGAGTAACGCGGAGGAGGGCCGTTACTCAAACCTCCTCATGGGGGTTGCTGGTGGTTTTAAGAAGTACCTTGTTCGATAGCCGATTACTCACGTCACTCAGACTAGGGCTCAAAGAGGCTCCATCACTACTGCAAGCACAGACTAAATCAACTTTTCAACGTAATGATATATGAATTGAAATCGCTACCGTCGATGATACCACCAATACAACCAAAACAATTCCTACTACACAGCATTCCTACTCAGCACGCATTTGTTCTTTGAAATTAATTTAACTCAACTTTCGAACGAGAAGCAAGATTGTACTTTCTTCATCATTCTTCAAATTTCTTTGGATATTTTAATAAAATTTCACATTAAACGCATTAACCAGACATTTATAAACCACAAGTTAATTTATAAACTAACACCAAAAATTATATATCCCCTTAACCCTCTATAAACTATGTATTTCAAAATAAAATTAAAGGCCTTGCAAATTGCAGAGAACAAGATCATCAAAATGTTCTTCTCCTTTTGATGAGATGGCAACCAGCCGGATCAGCTATTTCTGCCAATGTCAAGTATTTAAAGTCTTCAATTCTAAGTCTTCGAGTCTTCAAGTCTTCGACGTGATGGGATTAATGATAAAAAATATAAAAAAAGTGGATGACACGAAATGGGAACCGTCTTTCGCAAAACAAAAAACGATCACCAAAAAGAAAAAAAAACGCGTTATTGTTATAAATAATGCAAATGTCAGTGTAGCTGTCAAAATTGTTTAATTTTTCTCATTACATTGTTTATTATTTGAGTGCTGTTGTGTAGTATGTGTAATGGATCAAGTACAAGATATATTTTCACGTAAGTGAAATTTTAAATTCCCAAAAAAAAATCTTTACCCGAATTTTCTCCGTAATAGCCTAATCACTGTCTAGGTCCCTAAAGTGTTCCTGAGTATTACCAATGTTCTAGATTGCGAAACATATTATAACGGCTGCGCTCATTTTCAATGATGACGCCCACTCATACTATAATACACTATGATTTCTCTGGAAACAGAATGATCCCGTCCTCCGCTGTTACCAAAACCTGGTCATAATTAATGAATCGTTTTCTGTACGTTTAGAACATAAAGATGAACCATATATATATTAATCTGACGCTATCTCGTATTTCAAAATGGCGAATTTCTTAGCACATTCTTATAATAGCCGCCAGTTTGCGTCACATCAAAAAAACCTCACCTTAGAAAATCTGCCGCACTCGATATTGTTTTTTGTCATTTTCAGCCCTTATGCTCATGCATCATCATGGGAATGGTCATCCATTCCCATCATGCAAACGATCAGATCAACATACGTACATTATTAGAAATACGTAGGGCATGGATGCTATCAATATGTGACGCGCTCAAGTATGTTCATGCAACATTTTTTTTGAACATCCATAGCCGCTACCCCAGATATGAAAAGGTATACAATATTTTTTATCATCTAAACTTTGCCACCCAGCAGGTCTTTATGACGCTCGAGTAAACCTCCATTTAGCATACACATTTTGGGGAAGATGGAGCAATAAAACTCTAGCAATAGTCTTTCAAAACCGAAGTTTAGCCGTATAAAGCCGACCTCAACACAGTTTGGGCAAAATCTACTAAAGCACAGAACGCAGAAAAAATAATTTTTCACTTTACTTCGACCATGTGTACAAACAAAACAAAAGCATTATTATAAAAAAAACAAAACAAATTGATGTAAATAATGAACTGTTACAATAATAGTGTTTCTTGTAAAAGTTTTATAAAAGAGTCATTGTCTTCCATGTTGTGCACACTGTTCCTTCCTCAATCCAAGAGCCCTAGTATTCTAATAATGTTAATAAGTATTCTCACGATAGATGTATATAGCAGAAAAGCAGCATAACAATAGTCGTCTTCCTCTATTTCTATACTCTTTCCTCCCATTATCATTTGCATTTCCATTACTAATCCCTTAAAGTAAAATATATTGTTTTAAAAACTATCAAGTAATATCCAAATTATAAACTTATAACATTTTAAGTATATATCATATCGCAATAGCAATATTCAGCTGGGAAGCATATCGATAGGGATAACTAGCAGGGATATTATAATGCATATCGGTAGGAATAAGTATAAAAAAATACACTTATCCTAAGTATAACATCCGGTTTTATGATTTCCAACTACTTGATTAATTGAGTATTGAGTTTGAAAATAATTATTCAACACTGTCTTTAATGTCTACTGTTGGATATAGTTTTCTCCCTCGTTGTTCCGAAATATATGTCTGCTGGACGGTTGGCGAAACTCTTTGAAAGAGTCATCGCCGCCGGTATCTACCGGTACCTGTTGCGAGTGGGCCCCGACTTATCAGGCAACTAATTTGTTTTTGACCACAATGAGAAACCTCGAGAGATTGTTCACGTCTTTAACTCCCTCCCGTGTTGAGTAATGAGAGAGGCTTTGGTGTATAATCAGTTGTCTCTCTACCCGCGAGACATCATCGGGGCCTATCTTCGCGGTAGGTCTAAATTTTATGTGGGACATCCATCAGCAAGATTACGAAGCCAAAAAGTCGTCTTACCAGTCTCCAACCCGCCTTTGGACAGTGTGGGGATGTATGATCTTAACCCTATCCTGAGGCTGAGAGACTCGAGCACAGCAGTATGGACAACAGCAGACAATATGGACTGTTGATGATTATTATGCTCACCGATAGGCTTTGGCATAAAGACACGCGCAGCTGGAGCAGCCGCGGAATGCGTACCAGTGCGCTGTTGGTGCCGTTCTGTACAACCTTAGGAAGGACGCGTCACCTACAGACTGGCGCAGATACTCACTGAGCGTGGTTGCTTTAATGAGTATCTGAAAAAGATCGGACGCGAGGAGACGGCAAAATACTGCCACTGCGCAGCTGACTTGGACTCCGCCCAACATACCTTGGAGGACTGTCTCCCGTCGGCGTCTGAATGTCGGAGGTCGGGGAACGGGATCGGGAGAGAGCCAACCCCGAGAATAGTCGACATCGGTGGCAATACCAGCCGCGGGCTGGCGCAAGCTGCCAGAGAATAGGGACTTCTGGTAGTGGAACGCGGCCTGGTCGCAAAACTCTGGTCAGGCTGCAAAACATGATGACTAAGCTGACAGGTAGGGGGAAGCCCAGGCATCCTGCAGAATAATGTGATAGACGGGGCGTTGTTCCTGAAGGGAGTGTGGTCCGAGCGCTTAAGACCGGCCGCTGGGGTGGATTTTAGTGGAATCATCTTTGAGTCCGGGGGAACCGGGCATCCAAAGGTATTTTCCACCCCGTAAACAAGAATAGAAGACGGCCAAAGGTTGAATAAATTTGGTGAAACTGCATATTTTTTATTCATCATCATAGGGGAACAAATTATTGATAAGTACAGTTTGGTGTTACTATCAAAATGGTTAATATTTGGTTTTTGAAATTCATCAAGTAGATTTTAATATTTTAATTAATTCATCATCATCATCATCAGCCTATCGCGGTCCACTGCTGAACATAGGTCTCGCCAACTACCCGCCTCATGGTTCGATCCTCGGCTTTTATTTAAATGTTTACCATAGATAACAACAACTATTAGAAAATATTTACCACAGACTGCAAAGTCACAACTCCACATAAAATACAAATATGCAAAGTTTTTATGTAAACTCCTGAAAATAGCATGCCGAGGTAGATACACATGGCAACAGCTGCGAAGCCAAATACTATTACAGCAAAATACAGCCATAAACTTGTAAAGTCAAACTGAAAAAGATGAAATTCATGAATAAAAAGTTGCTAGATAAAAGCATCACGTGTATAAAGTGTTTCCGGCGAATCTGCCGGCATCTATCTTGGTTTTCCACGGTTAATAGTTGTCTATAATCTTTTTTTAACAATCAAAGTATATCTATGTGATATTTCATTAAAATCTGTGCAGGTGTTAAGCTGTGAAACCGTACCAAACTTTCGTATTTGGAATTTTACTTGGTAATTTTCTTAGGAAAACTGTTCATGTTTATCTTTGCCTTGCTGTATTGTTTTTTTACGTAGTTTGTCCTCTTAGTTGGTTCTTACCATACCCAAGGGTCGTCAAGACTGTTTTTTTTGGAATGAATATTCTTGTAGCGACTTCCACATACAACGCAAAAACTGAAACACACTACAGCGCCATCTATCGAAGTAACGAAGGAAACGAAGAAACAACCAATTTTGAATTGCGCAATAGAAGTTATCGCGCCAATTATCATACATACAACATCCCAACATTGGGCCGTGGCCCGCCAGGCACGATCAGTTGGCCTGGCCGGAGCATCCTCCCTTTTTGTTAGAGGGGCACACTTATTCGTTTAAGAAAAATCCTATCATCATCATTGCTGGACATAGGCCTCTCCAATTATACGCTACTTGTTTCCATCCTCGGCTTCTCGCATTCTACCGATTATCAGGGATGCAATTTGATTTGGGTAACAAAAGGGGTGGAAAATTTTGTATGAGGATATTTTTCTGCTTAATAGAACATAGGCTACTTTTTAACCACGACAACCAGAAATAAACGCCCCCGGAGTCGTGGAAAGCTAGTTTTAAATATTGTATGTTTGCTTACCCGGGTACATGCCAGGGCTGTACAAAAGATGACTATGACTGCGGTAATGAGGAACGCATAACACACAATTACTGCTCTGAAGCGACTCCCTACTAAAGATGCCAGTAAAGATAATAAGATAACCTGTAAGCAGTTATTATTTAAAGATGCAACAAGTATTAATTTAAAATTAGATCCTTCCTAATTTTGGACTTGAGAATTCACAATCGACATTGGTGCTAAACTTTTCTCTAAAACTCTTTAATTTTAGTGAAACCATTTACAAACTGCTTTTTTCCTATGTATGTAATTGGATAACGTCTATTCTTGAGATATATCTAATTTAGCAAATTTTCGGCATTAACCAGTTTTTAGTGATTTTTAGATTTAACAATAAAAAAAAATAAGCAGATTAGGATGCGGTACAAGATTGCACTTGAGTGTTTATGTTACTTCTTCGTCATAGGAATATATTACAGGGATACTTTACAAGATAGGCCTTAAATTTATGACGAAATACAATTTGTGACTTCAATAGCAACACTTTCAACATCAACATCTGATGTCAGAAGGCTAGTTTACGTACTAAAAGTTAGGAGCCCATTACGTTCATAATCGACTCTAGTTCTCGCAACTATCATAAGAAGGTATCTACGTAGTACAATACAAAAGTACTATAAAGACTAACAGATCAGTAGTTCTTTGGCCTAGTGGTTTGGTTTCTGTGGGTTCAAATCCCACGCAGGATAAGCGCTGTGTAAGCCACAAATTGTTGTTCAGAGTTTAGGTGTTATTTGTGTTCGTATAATGTATGATTGTAAAGTCGCTTGCGATACCCCCTGCACTAGAAATGTGTCCTATATTACTAAAGCGGGGCGTAGTTTTGTTACAAAAAATAAAATTCAAGAGAACACCACAACACGATATAATCACATCGTAGTCATCGTTGGATATTGAATACTTTACTACGGATCATACCTTTTATGGCAGTTGCAAGATGGAAAGTTAATCAGAAATGAATTCATATCAATTATTGCTGGGATTGGCCTTCAGACATTGAGTTTTGTAAGTGCTCGTTTGTCGAAACAGACCACGTAGCCAAGTTGCATTGTACAAATATAAACGTTAATGTAAAACTAACAAATGTTCCAAAATATCGTCTCTTAACTGTAAGTCACGAGGTCAAAACAAAATGTTTAAGGTAGTTAATAATACAAGATAATAGAGGTGTTAACGGGTGTAGACAGAGAACTGCCATTAAACATATATAAACTGGCTAAAGGGTCTGACTCCTTCATGGGTGATTTTTCTGTCCCTTATCGTGACTTTTAAGAATAATTATTTAAAAACTAGAAGCTGGACAGAAAAAAGAAATACTGCAATTAATATATTCTGGCTTAGAAATAATTAATATTTTGAAATATATTCGTTATTAGGAACTCCGAGCCCTCAAATATACTGACAACTGGCTCAAATTTCAAATTCAGTTCTCCCTCAGTGTTGCGGAGGTCCGATGTCAGTCGCTCCGTGTATAAACTGATATTTAGGTAAAACCGGGTGAACTAGTAGCCGACCCCAAATCTCGGGAATAATAAAGGCTAGGAAGATGATGATGATGAAAAATATATACCATTAAAATTAACATGATTACACCACACGGTGGTTTGCGCACAGATGGTATACACGTCATTGCATAGTCTAAAATCAGAGCGGCGATACTTGAAAAAAAAAATTAATTAGTAAATATTTGTTACGGAGTTTGGGTGTTCCATATATATTATATGTATGTATTTACAAAAAAATAGTAATTAGGAAAATAAAAATAATAATCAGTCGTCTAGTACACATAATACAAACTCTGCTTAGCTTGGGACTAGATGGCAATGTGTGTTACATATCGCATACCATCAGGCGATACGTCTGTTCATTTTGCCCCAATTCAAATAAAAATAGTTAACAAAGAAAAAATACAGCTAAATTCAGAACCTCTTCCTTTTTTGAAGTCGGTTATAAATGATTGCATACATAATTTTTTAAACAATGTGATTGTAATATTTCATTACGAGTAAACAGTTTTATATTTCCAAATTAAACATCACAATTAGATACTAACTTTATGTCTGTTTATTCATTACAGTACAGTTCATTACAGTTTCTTCAACTGCAGAATGTTTCCAAACAAAAGGAACTTACCCTATACCGACAGCATAAAAGATAGATGCGCCTGCAAACAATTTATTTAAAGTTGGTCTGTAACATAAAACAGTTTATTAATAATATGTAGTGCGGGCCGTCAAACAATAATTATTTTAAATACAGTTACACATACATATTTCGTTTTGAAACAAAAGTTCTCTGAATTTATTTCTTCTTTTTCTCCCGAAAATGTACTCCAAAACACAACTCAAAAAACAAATCTTTAAAATAAATACATTAAACATAATCTAACTCCATTCTGCCGTAACAAAATAAAACACCTTTTCTAGATACAGCTAATATTATCATTATTTGGCATCTTAGTGCTGATTAAATTTTGAACTCAAGAGGTGGATAGCGAAACTATTTAATGACTCTAGTAGTCATAAAATTTAATTGAATCTCTCGAGTTTGGACTCATATGATTCGTTGTTGAATCTGTGGGTTATGTCTTGTCGTAATCAACAGATTCATACTTGGCTTATATTTGACTACTAAGCCAAGAACGGTTGTACCAGGAATAGCATAATTCAGTGTCTATGTCTACTACAATAAAAAACAAAATAGACAAGATTCAAAAATAGCCGAAGAGTTTCAATATCCAAGATATAGAAGATATAAGGGTATAGGTATTCCGCTATATACTTTTTTCGTGCGGTATTCCCCTCGGATATCACCTCCTGGTGGCATGTCGGACTCGAACCGACTGAAACAGCACGCCGTCGCGGGAACTAGGAGCTAGGAAACCAGGTGCAGCATAGGAAGGAAAACCCACAGGCATTCCAACGTACCTCAGGCCACCTACGGCTTTTATATGGTCCCCTCCTGTGTGGAAACCCCGATGTTTCTGTTGCTGCCCCAAAAGGTGGGGCGCAAGCACTGCGAAGCACGCGCTCCCCTCACCCGAGCCTGATTCTGCTAGGACGATAGATGGCTTCATCTGTCACCCCCAGGGTTGCGCTTATGGAGGAAGTAAATCATTTTGCGATCTCCGACACCCGAGTCGTCTGCAGTTCCTGGCCCGTTGCCTGGTTACCGTCTCCGTCCATGGACACCCGCAACACCATAACTTGTTGGCAGAAAAGAAACGGCGGAGTTCCACACACTCTTGCTCCGTTTTATAGCCGCAATCATGTTATCGAGCGAGAGAACTCCCACCCTGAAGACCGCCATGAGAATACACCTCAGAACCTTTCACGCCGGATATTCTGCCAGCGTGTGGAGCGCCGTGTCTATGATCTGGCCATCGCAGTGGTGGTATTCAGGCGTTGGCTCCTTGCGGATCAGACACCGGTGATCTCCGAAGCATCCCTTTCCACTGATCACCTGCGTCAGCTGGTATGACAGGGTCCCGTGACATCTCTCGAGCCGATTCTCCATAACGGGTCTTACCGCCGAAATTACGGCGTACCCAGTGCTCGGTTGCCCAAATCGTTCCTTACATTCCTCCACGAGGCCCTGGCGGAGTCGGGATTTCTGATCATCGACTTCTCGAGTCTTAGTTCTACTACCCAACTCCTGCACCTCCTTGCGAAACTGGTAAAAAACCCAAAAGGACTCTCACCTCCAGTTTCAATGGTGGAGTTCAGGCTCAGAGACTGAGCCACCTCAAGGGAGATCATGCGGTACCTTATGATCCTGATGGCTAGCACACGTTGCGGTCGTCGCAATAGTGCGATATTGCTGGCCCTCAGGACCTCCGCCCAAACTCGGGCCCCTTAAAGGGGCCATGGGCCACAAGACCCCATCGTTGATTCTCCTACAGAAGTCATGGGGCCCTCTCATGTTCGGCAGCAACCGTGCCAATGCTCGCGCTGCGCCAACCAACTTGGGGACGAGACTTCGGAAGTGAAGCCCGAAGTTCCATCGGCCGTCGAGTACGAGCCCTAAATACCTCATAGAAGGCTCGATGCCGATTCGAGATTTCGCTGTACACAAACTTTTATGTAGACATCTATTTGTTTTTATTGAGTAAGTTTATGGAACTTACATACATTGTGAATACAAGAATAATCCAGCCTGCAGTAATCAACAGCAACACTAGTACTATTATCAATACCAATCTAACAAAAGGCTTTCTGTCGTCTCCGTCGTCGGTGCCTTTGCCAAAACCTCTTCCTTGGCCGAAAGCTACAATACCATATAAAAATTGTATTTATTGTAAATTATTGGACTTTTAAAATACAGTATTGAAGTTGAAACTGATATACTCTATTTCTCATTTTGTTCATATTGTTATAAAGCATTAAAAATAAAACTTTAGAATTCATTTCATTATCATTAATATAAATACTTTGAATAGTATAAAAGAAATAAATATCTTCTAAGGTAGAGAAAAGGTAGTAGAAAAAAATATTCGCAGTACGTATGTACAAACGTGTATGTATATGAAATTGTAATAAATTTGTTGGCGTATCTCCTTAACCCTCTGCTAAGAGAAGACCCGAGCCCAGTAGTAAGACATTATGGGTTGTTGAGCAATATGCGTGTACTAGCTTCACTCGCGCTAGATTTGATTTTTGGTGAACCGAGGAATGTCAAACTCACCAAATAAAAAAAAAAACACAAAGCTTGCTTGTAGACAATATTTTTCAATAACCCAGTGAGTGCCAAATCACTAAAATTTCGTGCTGAAAAAGCGCAGCTCTACTAATCTAAGATTAAGAATATAATTAATATACTAACAATATTGTACACATATTTCCCGATTAGCCTGGTTATGTAAAAACTCCTGTGAATGTTCTCTCGTACCAAGCTTAATATACTTTTCAAGAAGTATTGATTGATCTTCAAACGGTTCATCCTTTTTACTACCAACGTTCTCGAAAACTTTATCTGTTAAATCGATTATTGTGTCTGTAGTCATTGTCGACGAAGTGTCAATATTATCTATTTTTATCATTAAATTTTCATCAAACTTTGTAGTCCCTTTAATTTCATTTTCAGACAACTTCACGTCTGATTTCTTATTTTCTTCAGAATCATCAGCTTTTTGTTCACCCGTATTGTTCTTTCCCTTATCATCATGACTAGTACCATTGGATTCCTTTGTATTTAAGTTGTTCATTTTGTTTTAAAATTTATATTTGTTAAAATTATTTTGTTAAGTTCCTTTGTGTATCCTTCAAAAATTTAAAGGTCCGTCACTGATTGAGCTGAAATTGTTACGTGGTATAAGATTCAATCGAAATATTGTTTTAATCTGTATATAATAATTCGGTATTTTTCGTCACAGAAGATTGAATTTATTATTTATTTATTTTAATTGTATTTATGACATTTGTGTTCTATAATGATATCTTCATGTACCTTGAACAACCTTGTACAATTCGAACAATAATTTTCACTTGCTTCAAAAATACACCTACTCCACATACGTCTGCACCACCTAAAGGTTGACTGATAATAATAAAAGATAATGCCCATGGCATTAAGTCCGCCTTTTGCAATGTAACTGCATGAAGATTAAATAAATAAATAAATAAATACCTATAATATGATATCATGTATGAAATTCTACACAAGTGAGTCATCAGTCAGTCATTTCAAGTGACACTTACTGAAATCTATGGTTATTCTGTACATAGATACCATTTAGATGCAATAAAACAAAAATAAGTCTAATTCATAAAGTACGGTTACGTTGAAATTACTCCAATAAGTTTTTCAATGTCTGGTTAAGATGAATGTTTCGACAAAATAAAATTAAGAATTTTTTAATGTACTGCTACTGACTACTATTAGTAGTTATCACCTAAAAAACTTTAGCAAGTCTCGTATGTAAACATTGACTTCCTTCAAAACAGGCAACTTGGTTAACTTCGAAAGTGGGTACGATAAAAATCCAAGCTGATCCAACTGAACCGATATTTTAAAAAGCTAAGTATGACCAGCTTTTTGACGATGATCACAAGATTGGTTTAGTTGTGAAGACTGAACTAGTTGGGCACCTCGGGATGACATACGTATATAATAGATAAAATAAAGATAACAACTAACTTAGATAGAAAGATTAGAGTAAATAAGATATTTCATGTTGTGTTTTAAACGAAAAATATGACAAGCCATATGTGTACAATATTGTTAGTATATTAATTATATTCTTAATCTTAGATAGTAGAGTTGCGCTGCTTTTTCAGCACGAATGGAACGGCTCAACCCAAGCGGCACTACCCCGTTACAGCTAACCAACCTAAAATGACAGCAATCATGCTATCGTATTTCATTGGTTTATCACAACGGGCCGCCATAGTGTGGGTCTGCATTTGCAATGAGTATGGTGTCCGCTTTTCTTGGATTTTATTATGTTTTCCATCTGGTAGGTACAGTCACTTAGGCAGGCTCATGCATAAATAAAATAATATTACTTTAAAAAATTTTATATAGATTTTAGGAACAATAAAATAACACTCAAAGTTTACCAGTGTAATATGATTTTTAACATTTTTGCTAAAATTTTAACATAAGCTTACTAATGGTAGCCACAGTTTCATCACGAACGGGCCGACTTGACCTAGTGGGAGAAAAGAAGGAAAGGGAGGAAGGAAGACCTCTCACGGAAGACGTCGTGCTGTTGAATATAGTTGGTGACTGCTAGATCAGAGGCCTAATGATGCAGAAGCATCCAAATAAGTTGTTGCCCTATGATGTAGACAGATATAAATAATATCTAGGTGGTATGATTACAATATTTAGTTTTGTCTGTATTTTAGACTATGTGTTATAAAACTCATAAGAAAGAAAGCAGAAAAGTTTGTGATTGCTACCTTCAATTGTATTTTAAACAGAATATTTTATCACTTTGTCCTTTAAAGGTAGAGTGGGTTTTAAGTGGTTTTGTAAATAAGTCATAAGGAAGACTGCATAATACAGTACAAACAGGAAAGTTTTCAATTATAAATTTTATTTTAAGACTGGACTTGCATATTTAATAAACATGATCGTTATATTCATGTTGCCGTTAATTTTGTTGTTTTTTAATCCAGACCATAATCTGTCTTTGTGGGTAGTATTATTAAAATCTGTTAATCCTTTTCTGACTTTATTTCGTAACAAACTAATGGACTTCTAATCAAAAGTTTATTACTTGTAATAGTAACAAAATGTTGTATTCGTGTTAGTGTTAGAATGTTTAGAGGATACAAAAAGAGAGAAATTTTCTATTATAAATCTTTGGACATCTTCAATTGCTAATAAATACGTAAATTATTCATTATTTAAAGTTAAGATATGATTTCCTAGGAAAAATGGAGACTAGAAACCAAAAAACATCTATATCTTGGTAAGGTTTGACTACACGGTTGGCCTAGTGGTTTCAATGGTTGCCACACCATTCCCTACTGCGCCAAGTGTTGTGGGTTCAAATCCTACATGGGACAACACTTTGTGTGATCCATAAATTGTTGTTCTAAGTCTGGGTGTACTATGTGTCCGTTTCATGTATGTTTGTAAAGATCCCCGCGACACAGGAATGTACATTCCTAATGCGGGAGTGGTAAAAAAAAAAAAGAAAGAAAGAAAGAAAGGTGAGGCGATAAAGTTTTTCATTTTTTTATTATTTGAATTCAACTGGCAATAATAATTAATATCCTTCACTTTTTATCATTTTCGTTACTTCTCGTTACGATACAATTAATCACGAATATGAATTAGCAGTACTAAAAGCGGCAAGTGTTTCGATGATGAATATGGTCCATGTGGGAGTCGTTAACAATACTTATATCATTAGCTAAAAATATGAGAAACGACACGAAATTAAGTATCAATATGAATACGCCCTTATAATCAAAACAGTGGAGAGACAAAGTAAAATTAACTATGACATTCCTTTGAAAAGTATTTTTCGTTCAAGTTTTCTTGTTTCAAGTTTTAACATTAAAATTTTAATGCGAAAAATAAATTGGACATTACAGACGCGTAGACGCTTAGTTATGCCATTTTAAAGCTGTGGATTTAAAATTCTTAATTACGCGACTGCAAACGAAAGAGGGTTATGTTTTTCTTTGGCACACTCTAGAGCCTATACGGCTTGTCATATTTTTATGTGAGTGGTGTCAATAGATTTGTCTTAGTCGTGAGAGTGACGCTGGGTACATCAAAATAAAAAGAAAGAAATAAAATTAAGTATTTTTGGAAGCAAAAAGTAATCTCAATAAAAGAGGTGTTGTCAAAATACACTGAGTTATGTGGTATCAAAATATTTTTTTTTCAATGGCGATAACGAGTATATACAAAACTTATATGTTTTATGCATGATATTGACGCAATCGGGTTTTATTTTTTAATATTTCATTACTTGTTCCTTTTGCAATGTTGATTGCTTTAAGTTTCTACTACATTTTTCGTTAACGTAGTCACGAATATGGTGCAAATGTTTGTTTGATTAGGTACATTTACTTAGGTGGGCATTTTCCTGAAATGATGCAAACGGGCATAAATGAGTGTCCACTATCACTGATAAAGCAGTGTCACTTTTGCGACAAACAAATTTTTTTTAATGTAAATAAAGTAAAAACATATTAATAACCGACGAAAAAAATAACGGAGAAGGTTCTCAAGTCGACGTGTATTTTATTTATGTATAATGCATTTCTTTTACAGAGTACCCACATTTTCATAATTCTTTTTGTATACAAAAGGGTATGATCCCGTGGTGGTTTTATTGCCATATCAGGATCTGATGATGAAATCCCAAGGAAATCTAGGGAAATCTTAAAATTTTACAGGCACGTACTATATTTTTTATGTATTTTTTAAAGCTATTACGGTATTAACATTTGGTAGTCATCAATTCATGATAATAAGCTGATGATGGAAGATACAACTTCTGAACGGTTTTCATGTTGCTTAGATGAGCTAATGATGAGCTATTCTAATTTCAGTCAAATAAATTTTATAAATGTAATAATTTATACTAATGAGTTGAATTAATGAAAGGTAAAGATTAATTGTTTTGAATTACAAATCGGTTAACATCGACTTTGTAAGTGATCATTTTCGTTAAAATTAAATAGCTAATACTTATTCATTAAATTTTTACTGCTAAGTTTTTTTTTATGTATTACACCTTAATAACACATTAAGTAATACTTAAAAACATTAAAACAGTTAAAAAACTCAAAACTACAGTAGGCCGATTGAGGAAGCAGTGACATAGAATTTAAATATATATTAAATATAATAATAGTAAATAAATATTTCGGACATTATAACACACAACGCCATCTAGTCCCAAACTAAGCAGAGCTTGTACTATGGGTACTAAACAACTGATAATAATACATATATACTTTTTTTTCATAAATACATTATACCTAGAAAACACCGAAAATCCGAAACTAATATTTGCAGATCATACAAATATTTGGTCCGACTCAGGAATCGAACCCGAGACCTCTAGCACAGCAGTTGCATACGCTACCACTGTGCCAGCGAGGCAAGTTAATCGTGGGAGATCGCTTACCATCAGGCAATATGTACGCTCGTTTGCCTCATAAAAAAAACATAATCAACTTCTCCCTCAAATCAGAAACTTTTCCCTCTCAGTAGGAAGTATGGCCACGTGTCTTAATTCTCGAATATCTCTAATTGGTTACCCACTCCCGCAAACAACCAGCCATGGCCACAATCAGCTATCTCTAATCTCTTTATTTTCATTTCACTCACACTTATTTTCATTCATTGAGTCATCGAAACTATAGCATACTAATATATTTCTTAATATATACGAATATAATGTAAATATTTAATTTATTTTATTACTTCACTCACATTAGGTTTGATTTTGAATGCACAACACAGAACAAATTAAATAAAGGAACTGTACAAAATTTATCGAAAATATGCTTTTGAATTTTTTTTACGGGATAGCGGGCAAACGTGCAGGCGTATCGCCTGATGGTAAACGATTACCGCCGCTCATGGACATCTGCAACACCAGAAGCGTCATAAGTGCGTTGCCGGCTTTTGGGAGATGGGGAGGAGGATAGGGATGGGGGAAGGGGTTGGGGTATGGCCTCCGGTATCCTCACTTACTCGGTGAAATACATCGCAATCGCTATTTCACATCGGTTTTATGTAAGGACGTGGTATCACTCCGGTCGAGCCGGCCAATTCGTGCCGAAGCGTGGCTCTCCCACAGCAAAATTATTTTTATTATATGTCATTATTAGAATTCAAAACCGATATCATTTTCGTTACCAGCGGCAAAAAATCTGCGTTACCTTGGTGCTCCATACAAACTTTGAACCCCCTTTTCACCCCTTTCGGGGTGGAATTTTGAAAATCCTTTCTTAGCGTACGCCTACATCACAATATCTGTATGTGTGCCAAATTTCAGCGCAATCCGTTCAGAGGTTTGAGCTGTGCGTTGATAGATCAGTCAGTAACGGTTACCTTTTATATAAAATATATAGATGTAAATGATATATTGCTATATTGGTAACGTATTTGTATATAGAATTAATTAATTTCTTGTATTTGTAACATGTATAAACTTATTTATGTAGTGCTTCCTAATATATACTTAATTTTAAAGTACTTAACGTATGTGCTCCTACCTCGCAAGTTTTTTAAACCATCCAAAGGTTGACTGGTAGAGAATGCCTTAGGCATTAAAGACGCCGATGTACAAAAATCCATAAAGTTATAAATAAATAAAACAAATAAATACGGTTAAGTCAGATAGTAATAAAATGTACTTTATGAATGAATTTCTGATGACTAGAATTGCTTATTTCGAGTACTACGACGTAAATACCAACATAACTCTTAAATTATGGAATGTTAACGTTCAATTCGGTTCAAAAGTTTAAACTTTGCCGTATATTAAACTGTAACATTAGGTGGTCTCTAATAAATCGAGGTTCAGACCACTACGTTCTCTGCGGAAAAATAAGAAGTCAGGTTAGTGATTTCGGCCAAACGGATGGCGAGCCGAGCGAGGGTTGACGACAAAACGAGATTTATGCTTCAGTGGAATATAGGAAAATGTTTACTGGTGTACAAGATAACATCATTAATCTGGTATATCCTATGTTAGTGTCCGTGTGGTGGAGTATTAAGGTTAAGGAGTTTTATCACCGCCATTTATCCCAATCCTGAAAAAATCCGTCAAGGATTGGAAGGATCATATTACGGCTTAGAAAATCTGAAACCAATGCGTTCGAAGTTATAGATAATTGACTACAGAAAAATGAAGTATAGTCACGAGTCGGGACAAAATTAAGAAGTTTCTGTATAGTTAAAGTTCATTTTACTTTTATCATTTTATCAAAATAAGACGAAGCAGTGCAATGTTGATTTAGTGAATTTAAGTTAAGGTTTTTAGGAAACGAATACTGAATAGATTTGCTTACTTCCAGTTTTACTTTAGCTGGATCTTTGTTTCCAACGGAGGTTTAGATTTAACTAACTAACTAAAAAAACTAACGTTAGAACATGGATTGTTAGTTTGATTCAACAGTTACACTTGCCTTACTCTTTACCTTTATCAACATCGTCGTCATCATCATTAATATATTATCGTCCACAGCGAAACATAGGCCTCTCACATTGGAATCAACATTAAAAATATTTAGTATTAAAACGAATTTGTTATCAGAAGTTACAGTTTTTTTAAAAAGCCGAAGAGTGTTGGTTCTTCTTAGTGGAGTTATTAAATACGATGTTAAAATAAACCATGCAAAAAATGAGTATTGGAAGGGTACTTATATGAGGTATGACAAAAATAATCGTAATTTTAAATTTTTGGTACATTTGTATTAATAACAAATTGGGCCAATAGTAACTGCTGAAATATTCACTTAAATATGGTGCCTCAGTAGGAGTGTGCTTTTACAATTTAAAATAAAACATGTATTTTTTGAGAGAGTTGAAATTTTTTTATTGGATTACAAAGAAGGCATGCTCTGATTTAGCAGGGAATAAAATGTCCGTCAAAAAGCCTCCCATAGCTTTAATGGCAGGCCATTAATGTTTTCACCAAATTTTCCTAAGTATTTCTGGATGCGGCTTTATTTTGTCAGTGACGCGTTGGCGCTCGGTATTTGAGCTCAGTAATCTTTTCTGGTTATTAGGCACTTAGGGGCTGAATAAATTTAGCGTTACTGCTGCCCCTGATCATGGGTAAAGAATACCTTTATCCATGATTAGGGGCAGGAATCCATTATATATATTTAGTATAGTATTAATATCATAATAGTTAGTATGATAATTTATTACGTAAATTCAACATAGTAGTATCACAAAGTATTTACCACAGACTGCAATAAAACAGCAATACACAAAAGAACGATATGTAATACTTTTTGTTGAACTCCTGAAATTAGCATATGGATGACAAAACTTATGCCAGCAAATGTAAAGCCGGTTGCTATTGCAATAAGATACACCAACCGATTTGTAAAATCAAACTGAAAAAGATGAAAATCATAAATAAAAAGTTGCTCTATAGTATGTATAGCACTAATTTTTGGCTCCGCCCGCGTATTTACTGATAATCACGGTATATGGTTCCCAAGTATCCAAGAATATAAATATCTTCATGCCAAATTTCATTAAATTCAGTGCGGCGGTTTGAGAAAAACGTAATAAACTTTCGCATTTCTAATTTTACAAGGAAATTTTCTTACGAGAACTGTAAGTACTATTCTGGTCAGATAGGTTCGTATAGAATTTGTGCCAAGTTTATTTTTTCATTGCAGTGCTGTTGTCCTGTGTAGTTTACTACCTTAATCTGAATCTAGATCTTACCGACACCCGCGGGTTGAATAGTGGTGAAACTCTGTAAGCGTGTGTTCCTAAACAAACAGCACACAGATTGGTTTAAAAAACTATTACTGAATCATACGAAAATATATGAATATTTACAGACATATTGTCAAAATTTTCTTTCGAATGTAATTCCTGAGACTGTATTTCGAACTCAAGATTCACGACTACGTTAAAAAAGAGTTAGAAACATAGGCAAAACGTATTAATCCTTTCGTCAGACTCTTAATAATAGTATTCTTATACCGGTCAATTCTGGACGTGAATTGTATTATCCGGTTTCTCTAGATGCCTTCTAAGGAGTTTACTTGTGCCTCAGAGAATATACCACCGCTATAGTACCCAGGTAGTTCCATGAATCGCATAAAAATGATGTTGTAGGCAACTCAAATGCTGTTAATGGATTTTTATTACAGTTTGTCCAAATATGTAAGCGGATATGTTATATTTTCGACTCCTCCAGTTTTCTACTGATTTAAATCGTTGCGGGTTCCAAGACAGTTTAATTTTTGCTCGAACTTCCCGATCTTTGCTGTTGATCCTGGTGTACAGGAGTAACAGTTATGGGCGTGAACACGATGGTCGACGAATTTGATCTGTCGGTACGGAATGCTACGGCCAAGATACTCACCAGACACGGTTGCTTCGGTGAGTGTGTGAATCGAATAGGAAGGGAGCCCACAGCACACTGCTACCATCGCAGGTTCAAAAGGGACTTCGCTCTGCTTACACTGAAGGACTGCCGTACGTGGGGTTCGAGAGTTGAGTCCTGGTCGGACAATTGGACGAAACCTGTCACCGCCATTATTGATCACGGCAATGCTGTCAATTTATGAAGAATGGGAAGCTGCGGTCTCCTTCTGTGAGGGTGTTATGTTCCAGAAAGAGCCCACAGAGCGTGATTGGGAAAGGGCAGATCCCGCTCGAAGAACGCGGCAAAGGGGACGCGGTGGAGGTCGTTAGCTCCCCAATCGTTGCCTAAGAGTCACTTCGTTCACATAATGGGGAAATGTGACCACTGCAAATGAACCGGCACAGGTAACACCCTGGTGTGGCCAGCGTCCTGTCTCGTAGGTGACTCGCGAGGTACGGCAGAGAGATTCCAGAAACTGCTGATGCGTTCTTGGAGCTCCTTTCGACTGCAGAGGGAGGCTGCCGCGGGAAGTCCCACACACACCCTTCGTCTACTCACAGAGAGTATGATGCGAAAAGCATTCGCCCTGTAAAAAAGATTCGGATTCCTGTATTAGCTTTACAATCTCTAGCAAACTTTTATGTTCGGCACCTTCTTTTCTTCGCATAATCCTCTTGTTAGGGCCAGTAGTTGTACGCTAGTATTTTAGATTCTCTCTTGATCTTGATTGTTCTCTCTGTGATCTCTTTTAAGGAATAGCTACTTAGACATATTGTATCTCAACGTTTCAGCTTTATTATTAATGAAGACTAAAAGCTCATCGGTCAAATAAATAATCACTCGTGTTATTATTTATACTCGAGAGTCAGAAGCTGGTCGTTATTATTTCGGCGCACTCGTGTATTGCATGCGTGTTCTATGAGCCGTCTAAAGAATTAAGTTTAAGAACTACGCCATGAATCATTAAGGATAAAATTTGATTTGGGTCATAACAGGGATGTATATCTATCTGTATGGAGAAATAAATAATTGCTGAATCAATTTAAATAAAATTTGGCGCTACTTTTACAGGACATAGGTATATACATACTCTTTTTATACACGATAACCAGAAATAAACGTGACCGGAGCCGTGGACATCAACTAGTATTAAATAGATTCTGACTACTTACCCGGAAACATGACAGTATTAAACAAATGATTGATAAGCCTGCGACAGCGATTAACAGATGAAATACTATAATTGCGTGGTAGCGATACGCTAACAAATCTGACACAATAGACAGCGACATAACCTGAAAGAATTTACTATTTCAAGACGCCTTTTATTTTATTTTAGGTGTTTTCTGTCGGTGGTTTGGTGCTAATTCTGTTGTTGCGTTACTAAAATAAAATAAATAATCTTATAATCTATTTTAAGAAAACAATTTACAAAATATCAACAATCTGAAAGCCGATGTTCCTCAGACTTACGGTATAATAGCAAAGTCCATATTAACGCTAAGTATACTGCCTGTCTAAAGTCATCATCATCATCAGCCTATCACAGTCTACTGCTAGACATAGGCTTCTCCAATTTCACGCCACTTAGTTCGATTTATGGCTTCTCGCATCCAGCTCCTGCCAGCCGTCTTGCGCAAATCATCGCTCCACCTGGCTTGTGGACGTCCTACACTACGTTTGCCGAGACGCGGTCTCCACTCAAGAACTCGTTTACCCCAACGGTTATCGGTTCTTCGGCAAATATGGCCAGCCCACTGCCACTTCAGCTTGCTAATCCTGTGGGCTACGTCGATGACCCTGGTTCTTTGTCGTATCACCTCGTTTCTAATGCGATCCCTTAGAGAAACGCAGAGCATATACCTCTCCATTGCACGCTGAGCGACTTTAAACTTATGGACCAGTCGAACCGTAAGTGTCCACGTTTCGGCTCCGTAAGTCATTACGGGTAGGACGCACGCATTGAAGACTTTCGTCTTTAGGCACTGTGGGATCGATGATGAGACGACACGACGAAGTTTCCCAAACGCTGCCCAACCTAGCTGGATTCTTCTGTTCACCTCATCCTCAAAGCTGGTTCTACCAAACTGCAAAGCCTGCCCGAGGTATACATATTTTTGAACAACTTCGAGAACGGCACCGTGTACCGCAACCGGTTTCGGTAGTACATGTTCATTGAACATGACCTTGGTCTTGTCGAAGTTCATCCGTAGGCCGATGCGCACAGACGAGTCAGCCAGGTCGTTCAGCATCTGTTGTAGGTCCTGCAGCGTTTCTACTATCTGCAAATCGCAAGTGAGAGCTGTATTCGTCATTGATGTTGATACCGCGCCCTTTCCAGTGCAGCATCTTAAACAAGTCCTCCATTGCATTAGTGAACAATTTCGGGGATATAACGTCCCTTGTCTCACTGCTCGATGCAATGGTATGGATCTTGTATGCTGATCCTGTACTTGGACGGACATAGTGGCAGCTTTATTGAGATATCTTAACACTTGGATGTATCGCCAATCTACTTGGCAACGCTGCAGGGACTCCAGAACAGACCAAGTCACAGTGTCCAATCTAGAAACAGAGGCTGATTATACTCTTTAGTCTTCTGTATTATCTGCCGCACAGTGTGGATGTGGTCTATGGTACCATATCCACTCCGAAACCCAGCCTGCTCTGGTGGTTGGTAATCGTCGAGTATTCGCGCAAGACGGCTCGTGATGACTCTTGAAAACAGCTTATAGACGTGGCTCAGGAGGGAAATGGGCCGATAGTTCTTCAACATAGATTTATTACCCTTTTTGAAGAACAGGACGACCACACTTCTACTCCACGCCTCTGGAGTTCTCCCTTCGAACAGGACAGCGTTGAAAAGCTTTTGGAGTGGCCTTAGTACGGGTTTACCTCCAGTCTGTCTATAGTAGTGCCGTAAATGTAACAAGAATTCACTAGTTTCATCAAGGGTTCCTTTGGGCGTGATTGAACGTAAAAACTGCGTAAATTTTATGCATTTTTTTTGCCGCAGAGCTGTACAATCCGTTTATCCTCTGCGACAGACGTCTTTTTTTAAATTGTCACGGCCTGGTAAGTCATCAATGGTTATTATTTGTGAATATCTCTTCGCCCACTTGCTCACGAAAGCCTTGGACTTTTTCATAAGTAGGCGGCCTGGTCGCAAGACACTTTGTATTTATTTTTTTATTATTTATTTATTGTATTATTCGGATGAGTACAGAAAAACACAGTTTCAAAATAGGAAGCGTTCGTGTTCGTCGAAGAAGAAAAACTGAAGCAAATCTTATACTTTTACAATGCATTATAGGCAAAGGATTATTCTGTTCAGCCTAATATTTATTTTACTAAATTGCGTAAACGTTCCTGTTAAACATATTGTATATAATTTTTGGCTTTTTAAATTTTGCTTATTTTTTTTTTTGCAGTTTTCAAATTCTTTAATTATAATAGGAACACCAATAGCGTCTGCCATAAAGTTTATGCATAAAAAATATATTTTAAGATATTACGGCAAACAATCTGCGATGATGTCTTCAGAGTAAGTTTTGATGCTTTTCAACTCCTGGTCACTCCCAAAGGAGCCCTTAATGTGTGCATGTGTGTTGATAAAAATGCAATGAAAATATTGATGTCGCTCACAAGAATATTGACATTGTTTCTGGGGGTTCAGTAGGCACGTATATTATTGCTTATAGCGTATCTATTTTAATAATTTTATGAGTGCGTTTTTGTATGTCTTTGGTGTCATGTTTTATGTTTGTTTTCTTTTTATTTAGACATAGCTTCTAGCTTCTTTCTAACCTAAACCAATAATGTACAGTCTCCTCTCCTCCTCTAATAGGTCAATTCTAGCTGTTATTTTCAATTTCCAGTTTGTTTTAAGAAAGTCTAAGTAATACAATTCATTACAAGAGCCAGGTGGCACACGCTAAAGACAGTGCAGTAACATATTTGCTTCTTATTACAATTTATTTAGGCTAGAAGTAATACAATTTCCGAATTCCATTTTCCAATAACAAAATAAACAAAATAAGAGGTCAAAAAATAATCTGGAATTCTATCCAGACGCGCTTACAGACTTTTCAAAATTATATTTGTGTAGGTATATTATGGACTTGTACGAGAAACGGATGTCATGTCTCTCCAACACAAGAGGTGATAATGCCTAGCGGTCCGCAGTCCCGACAGTTGATGTTAAGAAGTTGTATATAAGCAAATCGGCGCAATAATTTCTATATCGCGATTCAAGATTAGCAGTTACTTCATAGTTCGGTGGTCTTCGGTAGTTGGCACTGTAGTATGTTTTCGTTGCGCAGTATGTGGATGTCACCATAAACGTGACGCGCTCAATTTTTATATATAAAAATTGCGTAAATTAATATCTGACAACTCACCATCCTATCTAAATCGAGCGGAATATCGTGAGCTTACATGGTTTCTGTTACAGACTTTCTTCTCCTTTCACGAAATCACAATCAAAGTTTCCAGGAATATGAAAGATAAAATTACATATCAAAAGAATAAATGCAGAACTGTGCTATTAATTTTCCACGCGTTTAACCGCTGAGAGTCGCAAGGAGGAAGCCACACGGGATGAGGTGTGGGAGGGGGATCCGGCGCCGGTCAACTTCCGTTCTATGTCACACCTGCGACGCTGAAGCACTTTATGTAGCCGTCTCTATTATATTTTGTAGTTGGATTGAAAGTACTAGACAAAAACGGTTATGAACCGACTTTATCTAAGTTATGTTACTGATTTAAAACATTGAGTTGGTATTTTAAGGATACGGTTTCATAATAAAATTTGTTTTACATGTGTATCTTTTTTTCTGTTTATCGTTCAAGAGCTTTTAAGGTATTAAGTTGAAATCAATAATAAAAAAATGTCTGAATGCTTGCAACTGCAAAAATGAAGCTGATAAATCAATGCAATCAATATTTTATGGTAATATCAATACGGAAAAATTGTTGTTTCCTTACTTAATCCAGCTATTGTATGTCAATCAAGTAAATAGCATTGTTACAAACTTTTTATTAACTTGCAATGTAAGTGTGTTCAGGTGGAATCTTGCTACTCAATTTTTAAGCTGATATCTTCAACCGCTTTTGCTGAATATTGATTATGATGACATGGAGCTGATCTGATGCTGGAGCTAAAAGGTGGCCATAGGAACTCTTTAAAGTAATGTTGCAACAGTATGGAGACTGGACTTATTTGATTCGTCTCGACGAGTATTTTATGTGTTTTTAGTATCCAGGGTCTGATGATGGAGCCGCAGTGTAGTCATAGGAAATCTGTAAAGAAACGACGAAGAAATCCAGTGTGTGTGGAATCGCTTGATTCGTCTTGACAATTACTTTATGTTTTGATAGTGTCCAGGGTCTGATGATGAAGCCGGAAGGTGGTTACAGGAACTCTATAATGAAACGGCGCAACACCATTTAGTTTGGAATCGGTTGATTCATTTTGACGAGTACTTTATGTTTTGATAGTACATAGGGTCTGATGATGGAATGGAAAGATGGTCATGGAAACTCTGTAATGAAAATATGAATCCAATTCCATTTCCAAACTATGCATAGCTTATACTATGGATACTAGACAACTCATATTAATACATATATACTCTTTTTTGTAAATACATGTATATGTTTACATAGAAAACATCCGAACTCCAAAGAAAGTATTTGTATATCATACAAACATTTGATCCGACTCAGGCATCAAACCCGAGACCTCTAGCATAGCAGTCGCATATGCTACCACTGCGCCACCGAGGTAGTCAAATAAGATGAACAGGCTTAGAAACTTATCAAACAATAACTAAAAAGTAAAAATAAAATAAACTAAAACAATTTTTCAAATACAAGCTTTTATTGCAGTGGTCTTAAAACAATAAAGTATTCCTTGAAAATGTTTACTATCAATTTATAATGCCATCACACAATTTAAAGAATACAAAAGCTTGTCGCGAGATTTCAATACCAGCGTTTACTCAGCTTGAAAATTTTATACACTGATCAGTCTTTAGAAAATCAAGTTATTTCATATACTTCATTATATACAAGTAAATCTCACGACTAAATTGTTTGCATAAAGTGAAAACAATCAATCGCTGATAGAATTGTCAATTGCAATTGTCATATCACAGCACCCCTTTCGAGTTCTGTCAATTTGAGTTAAACGATAAAGAAGGGACCACTTAAAAATGTTTGACGCATCTGTCTTTAACAGATCTCTAAAAAAAGAACACTTCGTCCCCTTAAAACAAATCCTAAAACGAATACGCAAGCATTACCAGTTTTGACATTGCTTGGGATGGCATTCATTGGACAAAACTGAAATTCATTGACAAGCGGAGCGGTAAGCAAAGTAATAAGAAAAATAATATGGGTTTCGTGGGTACTGTTTTTAGGGAAATAAGTTGATGGACAAAAATGTTACTTGCTAGTCATTTCCAATACCTAACTTACGTTTGTCTTTGAAAAACAAAGCCAAAATTAGTAACAAAAGCCTTGACTTTGAACTAAAATAATATCCACTGCAATTGAATTGAAGAATTAATTCTTTAGACATCAGTAAATAGAAAAAAAAATTAGACGGTTCTGTTTGTAGAAATAAAACCTGAAAGTAACATACTGTTCATAGGGTTTTTTTATGTTTTAGCTGCCAAAATGACTCTGCTTTGCCTGATGGCAAGCATGAACAGAATCTAGGAGTGGTGGTCACCATCCTTAATGCCAATAAGGATAATGCAGCATAGAGACCCACACTATGGTGGCCTAAGGAGATGCTTTTTCACGCCCCGCTTTAAGGATCCGGGATCATAGTGGGAGGGAAACACGTGCGGTGGAAATGACTTCCAGGTTTTGATCACTCGGTACAGGTGGTGACTTTAATGATGTGATTAGATTTCCGATCCAACTACATCCTCATTTAGCTTTTATACTATGTTTAGTTTGTAGCTATAGCTTGAGATTTAAAATACGTGAAAATGCTCACTTATTTCAACGACAATGTCACAATGCTCGCTGGTTTAACGTGAGACAGGGTGATTATTCGAAATAACCGACAATCTCAAATGGAAAAAGGAATGGAATGGCAATCTATTTGGGCTTATTGCTTGTCGGCCCCCGTTTACTTAGCACGTCCTTTTAATGCTGGTACGAAGTGTGGAATTCTCTCTCCTTAAACTGATTATAGACACAGAGTTGGGTGAAATATTGACAGTTATTTTTTGCTGAAAAGAAATCTATAGATTGGCATTTTGTATTTTTGTACTTGTATTTGCGTATCAGTGTAATGATGAGAAGGAATGTAATAATGTTATTTGAATTTGTTATTGTAGTTGTACAGTCTTTAAGAAAATAGTTGAATCAGTGTTCTGATTATTGTCTGTAGGATAGTCTAACGTAGTAGATCCGTTATTAGGGTAAATATTATCCATATTTATTGAGAAGTAACATCTGTATAGAAAATTCAGTTACTGGTTTTTCGTCATGTGGCCAATGAAAACCATGTTCAATAGTGTTGTGTGCCTATTATCAATTATAATAATATTCATTTCAGTTTTTAAATTTTCAACAATTAGCTACTGTAAAACATAACTGTCATGTACACCAGACTAATTAGTATGACCATTTTATTTTGATTGTTTTGTAATAAGTACGATATTAATATTTATTAGCTGACACGGCAAACTTTGTTTAGCCAAAAAAATAGTGGTGGGTTACCCTTATCATTTAGGGGTATGACAAATAGATTTTGACCGATTCTCAAACCTCCTAAAACACACAAAAGTCTATAAGTCTAGCTGACCCAGCAAAACTTGTTTCGTCATAAAAATAAAAAAAATATTGAGAAGTCACATCAGAAAATGATTCAAATGTTACTTTATAGCTGCAAATCAATCTCTGGCCGTCTAATGCTGAGCGAACGTCTCCCTCAAGGAGCGCCGACTGTCCTGGTTTTAGGCAATCTGCATTCATCTATTGCCAGAGCCTAAAAAGTATTAATACTCCATTACTTTTCTGAAATAGCGTTTAACGTTTCAGACGCTGTCAAAAGTTGTCAAATATACGTTTACATCGGCTACTGATATTTGCCAATTTTATTGTTATGTATAAATTTTCACCAGATGAGTAAACCTAACGTTAGTGCCGCTGGATATCAATTTGAAAGTGAGGACAAAGTTAATCGCAATACTAATGACTCGGGAAGCGTCAATACCATTCAACTGCAAGAAGAATTCGAAAAAGAAATTGGGTTAAATGTAGAAACAAATGGAATGAGCGATGTAGAAATTTCAAATAAATCAAGTGAAGCTCCAAAAAAGATGATGATATCGCAAGAAACAGTGGTAGACATGACATTTATACAACCAAACCTAACAACAAAGAATATTGTGTCGTATACGAGATTAAAACTCAAGAAACACATGACACGACAATTGATTAGAAAACATCAGCAAGGGCCTAACCAACCAAATTATCCCCCACAAGGATATCAAGGATATCCACCGCAGGGTTATCCACCGCAGGGTTATCCACCGCAGGGCTATCCACCGCAGGGTTATCCACCGCAGGGCTATCCACCACAGGGTTATCCACCACAGGGTTACCCACCACCAGGCTATCCTCCTCAGGGCTACCCACCACAAGGCTATCCTCCACTATTTCCTCCGCCACTAGGTAAGATGGTATGATGATGTAATAGAAAAAAAAAAATATTAAAAAGTTCTGTATCTAAGCTAGTTTTCAATAGACCATCATCATCATCAACGGTTTTTAATTGTTCATTACGAGACATAGGTCTATAGCATGCTTGTCATATAGGGTTTGTTTCCCTTCTCTTAGTAGTTCTGTTGTCCTGGTTAGTTCCTTCCCTTGGCAGCCTCATACGGCACCCATGATGTGAATAGGGATGGTGAATATTGTGACACAAAAATTAATATCCTTTATTTGCGAGTTCAGATACCTAATTTTATTTTCCTAGTTATTAAATAAGATTGAAAATTCGAATGAAAGTCGTATAAATTTTACATTTACTATTTGTCTGTAAATTTGTAATTTGTATTTAATTAAAGCAACTTTCTCTCACAGGAACAGGTTTGATGAATAGAATAATAATATTTGCCGACATCTAATACAACGCCATCTAGTCCCAAACTAAGTTTATGCTGTTGCTATAAAACAACAAAATACATTTTTATTTTTTTTTGTAAATACGTACATATTATACACAGAAAACTATAACAACAAACAATACTTGCAGATCATACAAATATTTGACGCGACCCATGAATAGAACCTGAAACATGAATAGAAATACAGCAATCGCTTACGCTACCATTTCGCCACCGAGGCAGTCAATATCAAACAATAAATACAGTTATAAACATTTATACATTTATGCTTATAGGAACTTCTCAAGTCTGTTTTTACACATGATAAACTATCTCTACCATCATTTACTGATATAACTAAAATCTTAAATTAATATCTTCAACTAATATTCATTCATCAAATATTATCAATTGCAGGTGGGGGCTTTGGATTTTTTAATGGTGGTCCACCTGAAGAGTTCGAACCAATACCATACGATCCAGAAACAAGGAACTCTTTTATTCGTTTAGTGATGATTATAGTATTTGTAATGCTGGTCGCCACTGCTATCTTCGTCGGTGTTTCTATAACAACGTATGTCTTGTCTTTAATGTTAAACTTTAGTGTTTGTCTATAGAAAAGATATTTGGAGACAAATTGTTAAGGTTAAGTGATTTACTAAACTTGCGTATGATAAAATATACAACAAATTTTGAAAGCGGTTTGAGACTGAAATATGGTCTCAAGACAAAATGGTGTTTGTTTTTAATGAGACTTCAATCAACTTGAAACTCGTTTTCATGCTGAACTGTATTTTTAAATATATGCATGCTTTATTGCGTTAAATGATGATCGATTCTTCTCCTACAACAGAATTTATTACCCATTTCTAGCTAATATTCATCGATGGTGGAATTACCATACTCTTTCTCTACATGTGCTTCGCATTAGCTGCCTATCGCACTATACGGCTAGACATAGACCTCTGGATAGGCTGGATGATTTGATGTATTATTACAAATTCGCATGATTCCATAAATTTAATACATGATTTGCATTTAACTGCAGTATAGAATCAATTCATATATATTGAAATGTCCGAAAATATTTATTATTATTATTTATAGAGGTAAAGGGATTACTTAAGTTAGGCAGCGCGCCTGGTCATCAGTGGTATCTCTCTGGTGGTTGGGCATATTGAGACACTGGGCTTACGGGTTGCCCTGGATAAGACGGAGTTTCTATTATTTAATGGGCCGCATCATGATCCATCCCCCGGCTCTTCGACTAGCACTTCCGACAGCTTGCTAAGAAGCTGGTCGACGCTGCCTCTGCCCTTCGACGACTTTTTCCCAATTTGGATGGAGGCAGCATCACAGCAAGACAGCTCTACCCGGGGGTTGTACGGTCGATGGCGTCGTATGGTGCACTAGTGTGGGTGGTGGCTCTGACCGCCCAGAATACAGGGTGCCTCTGGCGTCTTCAGAGGGTATTGGCGGTCAGAGTCAAGCGGTTACCGCACCGTATCAACCGAGGTGGCGTGCGTCTTGGTTGGAACTCGTCCTTGGGATTTGGAGGTGGAAGTACTCGCCGAAATTTATCGACAAGTGGCTGAATTACGGGCGGAGAGCGGCTTTCGCCCTCCACACGAAGATCACGCGAGTGACGTGGAGCCACTCGTTGAGCCACGATGGCTCGCTGGTCATCCCGGCTGGAGACTCCACGCCTTGGCGCTGCCAGCGTGGGTGTTCTCCAGCCGGTCATCCTAGAATGGGCAGGGCAGCAGCACGGGACCCTTTCCTTCCAACTTTTCTTTCCGGGCACGGTTGCTTTGGGAAGTACCTGCACACGGTCGCTAGGAGGAAACTAAGATCCACCTGCTATTACTGCGACTGCAGTTAGGATTCGGCCCAGCATATTCTGGCGGTATGTCCTGCCTGGGCGCCGCAGCATCGGGCCCTCACTACAGTTATAGGAGGAGATCTCTCGCTACTGGCCTTCATACGCTCTGTGGTCGGTAGCGACAGCAGTTTTATCGCGGAACGAACGGACGGGGATGGGACGGGTTTTCCTTTCCATCCGCTTTAGTGGCCAGCAGCGAGGAGGCGACATTACGTGTATTCCGTACATTGCCTAAATAGTGAGGTTTCGGGATGTGTTAATGACAGCAGTTCCCGGATCTCTTCCTTCTCAGACGCAGAGTGGCACACCGTGTGGTTTTAGTAGGTCCGATTTCAATACACCATCCCACCGTTCCAACCGTCTCCGTCTCTGAAGTTCCTTCTCCTTCACTTTGCAGTTTACTCCCTTAGTTGCCTATTATGATAATCATGGGATGAATAGTCGCCTATTATGATAATAATGGTGAACCTAATCGTATTCTTAATCAGTCACTTTATAGGCAAGAGAAACAATCACATAATTCAATATCTTATCAAATTTTCTTTTTACAGTCCAGCCATCCGCGATGTATTCAGGAAAGCTGGGCTTCTTATATTTATACCAGCGTAAGTTTTTTTTAACTTTAAAATATAATTAGTTAGTTAGTATTATATATATAGTATAGTAATAATATAGTATATATAGTATAGTAGTTAGTTATTAGTAATTCTGATTGTAGGAAAAGATTTTATCTTATCGAATATTTGGTGAAATGTGGATATCCTGCATGTAACATAAATCTAATGGAGTATCATTTAAATTAAAATTTTCTCGTTGGTCTAGCGGTTAGCGTACACGACTGTCGATAAATTGATTGATTGCTTTTCTTTTAATTATAAAAATACTTAATAACAGCCCGGAGTTTGGAAGTTGGGGTTCTAACTCCCATACCTTGTAGCACACGTTCACGTCGGTCTGCACCCGCTCTCACGTATCGGGTTGCTATTTCATCTAATTATGAGAGTGAGAAAACAGAGAGTGCACCTGTGTTTTTGCACACACATGTATGATATATTATAATCCTGTATTGTTGGCTAGTCTCTATTGAGACAGGTTGCCGTGCCGTGGCCGAAGTTGGCAAGTGGAACAGTATTACCATTTAGTCCTTTCTTCCAGAATTGGGGTTACCATGTGCAGTTGTGCAATGTGCTCAGATTGTTCTCAAAGATCCCCGTGCAGTTTTGTTGTACTAACATTTACGGTAATATTTTGCTTTATTCATAAATATGTAGAATCCATAAGTAACATAATGTAATAAACCCATAAGTATCTATAACCGGTATTCCTGGACCAATACGAACATCAAGCCTTCAAGAAAAGAGCGTAATCCTTCGACTCGACCGAAGTGATAGCACGGTCTCACAGAAAACCGGTGTGAAACAGCGTTTGCGCAGTGTTTCACCGAGTGAGTGAGGATACCGAAGGCCCATACTCCGAACCCTTCCCTCATTCTCCTTCCCATCCCCTAAAGGCCGGCAACGCACTTGTGACGGCTTGGTGTTGCGGGTGTCCGTGGGCGGTGGTAATCGCTTACCATCAGGCGATACGTCTGCTCGCTTGCCACCTATATCTAAAAAAGTACAGTCGGCAACAGAATTCTAAAACTTTTTGTACTTATGCAACTTTATTGCGTAGCAATAACGTCATAATTAAAAAAATATATATATTGTCTAATGATTCGGCATTCTTGGTTTCTAATATATATTTATCACCGCACATAAATGTTGTTAGTTGATTTTAAAATCATTTTATTTTCAGACTGTATTCATGAGCTTATTTGCTGCTATAATTTCATGTCGATTTAAGACAATAATAGTAATTTATGCTGTTATTGCCACAGCTGCTGTCGTATTTGTATGCGTGATACTGGCTTGCTCCGCTGTAAGTAATCAATTATCATCTCTACCTAGGACTATATATTTATATAATATTTATACTAATAATTGTAACAGAAATATAAGAAACGGAAATAGTAGAAGAAAATTTTTTCCAATTCAAAGTCCACGTAGAGGAAAATGTTTTTTACTATTAATCAAATATAAAAAAATCATTGTTATCAGAATTTGAAGCGACTTACAAAAGACACAGATATAAAAACTACGAAGCGCGTCATAAGTGGACATAATGTTTAGCAGTGTTAGTACACCTGGTATTTTAGTATTTATCAAAAACCTTGACAGCAAAAATATCCATCTACTAGTAAAGCAGGATAAGTTTCGTACATTGTGATATTTAGTTACTTTATAATTATTTACAAATGATTTCTTTCCAGTTCGATTTTACGAGGTGCTTACTGTATGTCATCGTAGTGAGCGTTGCTTTGTCAGTTGTTGCTTTACTTGTTTTGGGTGGAATGCTTATTGCCAACGTTTATTTGAAGCCACTACATATCTGCATTTTGGTTCTCAGTACTTTAGTACAGTCTGTGGTATGTATCATTATTAAAAAATTTATAAAACTGTTTATTGTGTCATACATATATATTATATTTATGGAAAGTATGGCAATTCTCAAGTATTTTAGCTAAGATCCAAATTATATCGCGTAGTGAATACTATCAAAAATGTGTTATATAGTTACCGCTTTATTGTGTTTTAAGTATTAAGTTGAATTTTTTATTTTATTTATGTGTTGCCAAAGTGACTAATCTGCCTGATGAAAAGCCTGAGTAGTCACAAAATTCAGCCTATTTACAAAATTCAGTCTCTTTGGACTTCGTTTAAAAAATAATAAAATAAAAAATAAAAAAGCCTTTTATTTCCTCCAGAAAAATTCACGTTTACAAAAATTGATTGTTTTTTTTTTTTAGTATCAAAAGTTATAATTATACAACNTGTCGAAACGAAACTCTTGGACTTCGTTTACCGGGTCATATTTCTACTTCACGTGTGAAGGTCTACTGGAAGAGAATGCCTCATGGCATTTGTTCGCCTTTGTACAACACGTGCAAAAAGTTTTAAATAAATAAATAGAATTCAAGAGTTGTGGTTAGCATATTCATTGTGAATGCAGACGACACTGGTAATTGACTGACCGCCTCGGTCAGTGGTAGCGTATGCGACTGTGTGTGCTGTGCTTGAGGTCTTGGGTTCAATTCCCAGGTCAAATTAAATGTTTGTAAAAAAAGTATATATCTATTTATATCAATTGTCTAGTATCCATGATAAAAGCCTGGCTTAGTTTGGGACTAGATGGCGTTGTGTGTTAGATGACCGAAANATATATATATATATATATTAATTCTATTGTTATCAGGAAACTAAAATTAACTGAAATTTGTTGTTGTATTATATACTTTAATGTGATATGCTTACAGTCCATTTTTCAATATCTCACATCACAGCTGTCACTATGTTTAGTTCAGTACCACCCCGGTGGACCCACTCATGCTGAAATCTGCGTCGCTCTATTACCTCGAGAACAACACAGAACTGACGCTTATATTTAAATAATTTCTGTGAATACTGCCTTTATTGTTTTGCAGTTCTTTCAAATAAATTCTTAAACTGATTCTGAGGATATTTATGATAATTGAAAATAGAGCGAATATCGAAACCTATAAAATGTGCATTTTTTGACATCATTTTTTATTAACTTTGTTTTGTTTCAGATGTTAATTATTGAGATGCAAATGATAATAGGTGGAAGATCTGTGCAATTAGATGACAGTCAATATGCTTATGCAGCCTTCATGCTTTACACCTCAATTGTATTTATATTCTTAAAATTGGTTCAGATAATCGGAATATCGAGCAGATGAACCGAAAATATGATACACCTACCTTTGTGTGTTAAGTTTCAAATACAATTTCAAGGAAAAACACTACCCAATTGTTTAAAAATTATAAATTTTAACACGCTTTAGCAAACTTTACAAGCTTAGAACACTTGACCAAATTTCGAAGTTCTTAGACGGATCCCTATTTTTTTGCAAAAATTAATATAGCGTATGTAACTCGGGGATAATTTACTCTTCAAATGGTGAAAGAATTTTTCAAATCGGTTCAGTATTTTCGGAGCCCATTCAATGCAAAGAAACAAACAATCAAATGTTTCTTTTTTATAATTTTAGCATAGAAGTATAGACTAAAGCTTATATTGTACAAATTTGCTTCCCTGGTCCACATTATTGCATATTTTTTGTTATTACCGTATGTACCTACTAATTACTTTGAACCCAATATTTAGCTTTAAAGTATTTAGCTTTTCCATAGCCTAATATTTGAGCCTAATATATATCATACTAAATAAATTGTTGTAAACATTAAATAATAAATTTTGTGGTTAAATTTAAAGCACCACGTCATTTTAATAAGTTATTGTGAATGGAATATTTACTGGTGCGGGAATATTTCATGTTATATCATCATTATCATCATCATCAAAAGACTTTATTGATCCACTGCTGGATATAGAACTCTGAATACAACCCTTACTTGGTGTATTTTTTTTAATTTCTTGATTTTTGAAAGGAATCCATTCCCTGATCTACCTCTAAATACGACCATAATTTATTATATTTTATGAACTAATGTAGTCATTTTCTAGTTTGAAATGTATTTTGTATTCTTGAATGTTTTCATTGAAGTTTTATTTTTGAAGAAATATACTTTATTTTCTTTCTTATGATAAATTTATTTTGTAGTCTAGAACTGTTTTAACTGCATAAAGTAATTAAATTTTAAATACCACTCTACCCAGTCTTTCGGGATAGTTTTTAAACATACAATATTAAACTTTGACACATTGTACGAATGAAAGATCGATATATACTTGTTTATTGCTTACGAATGTGGAATTTTGCCCATAATCATCAAATATATATCATGTATATCATACGGAGCCGAAACGTGGACACTTACGGTGCGGCTGGCTCATAAGCTTAAAGTCACTCAGCGTGCTATGAAGAGGGCTATGCTCGGCGTTTCTCTAAGGGATCGCATCAGAAAAGAGGTGATCCGACAAAGAACCAGGGTCATCTACATAGCCCACAGGATTGGTAAGCTAAAGTGGCAGTGGGCTGGCCCAATTTGCCGTAGAATCGATAACCGGTGGAGTAAACGTGTTCTTGAGTGGAAGTTTGCCGTGACGCACTCTCGGCAAAAAACGTACACAAGCCAGGTGGAGTGTTGATTTATATTAGACGGTTAGCAGGAGCTGGATGCGAGAAGCCGAGGACCTTACTAAGTGGCGTGCAATTGGAGAGGCCTTTGTCCAGCAGTGAACTGCGATAGTCTGATGATGATGATGATATACTCGTTAGAAGTTTGAGGAAAATAGAAATGCTATTTAGAACTTAGTATTTAATCATTATCTCTTATTTATAAAATACATTTATACATAATAGATAAAGCTTGGTAGTTCAAGAAAATATGGTATTTGATAAAGTGACAGGCGTGCGGATTCAATTTCCTTTCGCATATTTCATAAGGAACTATCAGATTTCTTCCGTAACGCTCACAGATTTATGAACTTAGGTGATGTTTTGTTTAAGCCTCTGCAAGTTGCAAAATTAAAGTTATATTTTGTTTCCCTTGCGTATTTTATTTTATCGATAGTTTAGTTGTATTAGAACACTTGTTAACCGTCAAGCTGTCTAAATTAACAGTTTTTGTTATTTTCATAGTTAAATTCGGCCTACATTCGATTTGTTTATCTGAAGGTTTCCTGTAAGAAATATTTTTTTAGCGGTGGAGGGTTTTATATTGTCACTAATTATATGTAGTTTTGTATTTTTGATGTACCAAACTGATATTCAACATTTTTTATATGAACTTGCCAAATTGTCTCTACACTGCCTAGTGGGAAGCATAAGCAGTATTCAAAAGTATTCTGTTCTAGTTTATTCTAATCATATCAACAGTTCTAAGTAGCCGCTGCCCTTGTCCGACCTTGTTATTGTACTGCTCAGCTTATTGTCTTAGTCGCCTCCTACGACATTCATGCACGTTCTAATTATGACATTACATAAATAGCAAAAAAGGAAACTAGATCAATATAAAGAGAAAAGAAAATGTAACTTCTCATTAAATCTCCGAAAAAATATTGTTAGTACAGAAAATGGCATGTTCATATATTAACGGTAAAAAATGTTGCACTGAATCCACTATTTTAAAGTACAAATTTCATTCCGAAAGTTTAAATGTTTAATGTACTAGTGACCCGATCCAGCTTTGCTGTCCTTAAAATTTACTTTTTACCTTTAATACACTATGCATGATATATTTGACATATAAACCTTCTCTTAAATCTATCTATTGCTAAAACTGCAACTTCGTGGAGTACAATATCTAAGCGAACATCATTTTAAAATATCTAAAGATTATCATTACCGAGAGCACAGTCCAGCTCCAATGTTACCCAATGGATAAGCTTATTAGGTTATGTTTCCGTCAGATTACCTTCGTCCGCTAGAATATTAATGTGTACCTAACAAGCCATGAGCTTTACGTTGAGTGAAAATAGATTACATGACTGGCCAGATTTTGTCACTTCGTGTGATAACGTATTAAATATACGGAGTATCACTATCTCTGTTTATCCCGTAGTTATTGAAAAAACCAACTAAAGGCCACGGGAGATAATAGCACTGTAAAGAGATTTAAAACATAAGACAAACCTATTTTTTTAGCTTGCGGCGGAGTGGTGTGTCGGAATCGGACCGACTATAACCACATGGAGTGTCACTCTGCGTCTGAGATAGGAGGGGTTTGGGAACTGCTGATATTAAGCCGTCCGGACCCTTTCTTATTGGTTGCCCGCACTGAGACAGGCACCGTCTGCTGGTAAACTCTCTATTTGGGCTATATACAAACTCTACACCGACTGTTATAAGTTGTCGGTAATAATAACTTGTTAGAAATATCTGCAGGCTAATAGTGGTGTTACTAGTCAAAAGTTAGTGTAGTGAATTTTTGCACTATTCCAAGCCACAGCACGTACGAATACACGAAATTGGGTTCGTTACTCGGCTCTGATAAAAAAGTGTCTTTAACAGCAACGAGCTGACGTTCATTTATTTGGCTTCGGTAGTCGAATCTATACTTTAGTAGCATTGTCTAACAAGACAATGCTACTATAAAAGCTAAGTTTCCTAAAACACAAAGAGATAAAACATGTTCCTGAAAGAATTAAAAATAATTTTTTGTAAGACATGTGAATCCGCAGACTTAGTGTAGTACGTCACAATTGAATATTGTAAAATTTGTAACAAAATCGCTTATGTTACTCGTATTTACATATAACACAGTATTGTTTTAGTCGTCATCTATTTTTTAAGTTTTTATCTGTGTGCTTTTTGTCCTATCTAGTCACTAGAACGGCTTTATTCTTTATTATATTTGACGGGACTTTCAGATAATTGGTGGAATGAGAATTAACTGAGTTATTTTTATTTTAAAAATTTTAAATAAAGTGCAATTAAATTACAAACAGATACTCTAATTTCATTAAGAACTAAAAGAGATTAATCGTATGTAAGAAGACGTACAAAATAAAAACTAGCAGTGAAATGTTTAGGAGAGTGAGTGAGAGAGAGAGGGAGAGAGAGAGTGAGAAAGCTAGATTTCATCAGGACCGACCTCGAATCCCATGAAGAATTCATTGAACTGCAAACAGATCAGTGTCTCCGGTTACTTATCCCTACGGTCGCTTATTTTTAATGAAGGGTTGTTATCGAATTATTTATCATCATTGGCCTTTAACAGTCCACTACTAAACACAGGCCTCTCCTCAGAAAAGAGGTTTTGGCCTATTTTACTAAGCTGAGAAGGTGATTTGTTACAGGGCTTGTTTAAAGGTTTTTTTTTTCAAGGTTCACTTCTGTTTTTAATATTTAAGTTATTCTGCTCTACGTGTTCAGCATATGCATAATCCAAGAGTCACCATACTCATTGTAAAGGCAGATAGGCAACAATGCAGTATAGTGACCCACACCATAGCGGCTTAGTGATATTTCTGCACCAAAGAGCCCCGGTGTCGCATTCATCAATGAAACCCGACAGCACAAATTTTAGGTTGATCTTCTGGGCGAGGATAGTACCAACCCGGTCTAGCTGTCCATGTTATGCTGAGATCAGCGTTCATCTAAGATCTTCTTTTAAGGCGGCCAATTTTCTTTTGAATTATTATTGTATATGAATTAATTTAAAAAAAATTGCGCGTTGCGCGAGAGATATACTGTGGTGAAATAATCCTTTACAACTTTATTTTCAAGAAATAATGCTTGTATATAGTACCTGAGTGCTTTATGCATATAGTAGTGTCAAAACCTTGGAATCATTCCTATTGAACTACGTATTCATGGTTAAGGGAATTTTCTCAGTTTTGACGCAATATTCCAATCCCGTACATATTTATTTCTTGCATTTTTCTACAAGTCATTACAGTGCACAGATCTAAGAGTTTAGCAGAGCAAAGTAGAAATAAAAAGAGAGAGCTTTTAGTGAAACTGGTCAATGGAACCTGTCGTTAGTGCCAAACGATGGCCTAGAAGCTTTTGTAGTTTAAATAAATAAAGAGAAAAGCGCACCGGAGCGACCAGAACTGGCACATCTATTTCTGATGGCTATTGAAAACTTAAGGATACTGTTACACCGTAACGAATAACAGGAATAATAAAAAAGTTGTAGCTATTTAACTGGTCTGCAAAGCCAGAGGTTCTCGATTCAAATATTTTTTAAATATTCAAATATGTTATAAAACCGTCTTGGCTGGCTATTTAAAACTTTATCATTTGAGCACATTGTTTCAAAATTGATTCCATTTATGTTTATATTTTAGGAAAACTGTATGTAGGCCGGTTATTTATGTAATTATAATATTGTGATGTTGAATTTTATGTTTTCTACAAATCAATTTTTAAAGTAAAGTTTACAATTTAAGAATGTTCATAATATATGTTTCTGCAATCGTAAAAATGTAGAATTATATTCTTTGGCCGTGAGACCCCGTGAGAGCAGCCTATGTCCTTATTTAAGAATCAAAGCATCTCCATGCCAATTTTTTTTGAAATCGGTGTTTTTTTATGGAATAGGGGCAAACGAGCAGACGTATGGCCTGATGGATTACCGCCGCCCATGGACACACACAACACCAAAGTCGTCACAAGTACGTTGCTAGCCTCGGAGGATTGGGAGGGGGATGAGGGGAAGGGTTGGATTATTTTCAATCCTGCGGGCCGGCAGGATTCTTACTCACTCGGTGAAATACAGCGCAGGCACTATTTTACGCCGGTTTTCTATAAGGCCGTGGTATCACTCCGGTCGAGCCGGCCCGTGCATGCCGAAACGAGGCTCTCCCACAGTCAAATCATGAAAACATAACAAACAGACTGACATAGCTACTTTCGAATTCATATTATTAGTATAGATGTATTCCAACATATTTCCTATGATATTTGTCAGTATTGAAGGTACACAATGGTGTAAGATGAAGCCACGGCTGTGAAAAATGCATGCAGAGTACGGCCATACAAAAACAACGCGATTGCTACCAAAGCCTACATATTGTACGGATGGGGTTGAATGAGTGCCGCAGTATGGCAGTTTTTGTAGTACTCACTTTGTATCCAAATAAATGAATGCCAGTGTGAAGAAATTGTTACGACGAAGCATCCGAAAAATGTTGTTCAAATTACCCTGACACTATTAATACATACGTAAAATTAAGCAAAAACTTTGTGCCTCTTTTACGAGAATCCCTAAGCTATCATTTGAAGTTTAATTAAAGTAGCCAATCTCAACCAAAAATCGTTCGAATTGATTTGAGTTCGATATCAATACATTCTGAAACTCCTCGAATAATTTATTGAACTAATTCTCGCAGTGCAAACGAACATTAGTATAAGGGTCAACGTGGAGAATCAACGGAGCGAGTTAAATCGAGTGATTTGAACACGACCAGTTTAATATAAATCTCATTTTGTCGTTATTTATTGCAGCGTATACTATAAAATTTATTAAATTAACTTTTAATAATGTATGTAGGTTTATGGTGGAACATTTTTGAGCATTTAGATTAAATTCTTGTTTTTTTTATAAATGGTTTAATTTCGGACTTCAAATCATTAAGTTTGAAAAAACACTCTACGTGTTGAGAACATAACGTTTAATTAAGTTGTTTTTGCCATAACCTACTCTTAAACTATTCTTATAACACTGAATAATATATTTAAAATTTGATACTACCCACATTTTTTTTAAGTTTTAACATTTTCAAGAATTGTACTAATTCTTGAAAACTAAAACTAGCGTTATTAAATTTTTTTACTTCGAACCGCTTTTCGTTTCCATGTCGGAATTCCACTAATATTTCTGAAATGATATTTAAAAAGATAAAAGTGAAGGGTGCAATACACATGTCTCTCTTGAGTTGCATGTTTCCACGGTCGTAGTTACAGTCAGGGTCACCTGTTACTAACACCTGCTTTTATGATGAAGGGTTAACCGGGCATATTGGTCACCGTATTTCCTTTCTCATAAAATAATTTGAGGGACCAGTCAGATATGTGCGCGTAATCACAGACGCACTTTTTGTTCCCTCATTCTCAAAATGCGATGGGAGGGCTATCTGTCACGACCAGGGAGAGATCAAGTATACGACCGACTATTTTATTTTCTCTCCGTAGCACGGGGGTTAAGACCAAAAATTTCTAACTCTGAGCTATTATTAAGCATTTCCATAATTAAAACAAACTCAATTATACTTTTTTGACTTGTCTCAGGAATCCACCCCAAGATCTCTTGATTATCAGTCACATACGCTACTGCTAGATAACGAGGTAGTCAAACTAGGCATATACTAAGTACCGAAAACAATACTTGATTTAAAATTGGTTTATCTAGAGTAATGTGACCTAGTTGCACTCGGTGATTAGAAACAATCACCGGGGGTAAGCAATGATGCCACGGTCTGTACCTGAACGGGTGACCGCTGGTGGCATGTTACCATGAGCGTCTCCGTGATTCGGAGGTCACGTTAAGCAGTCGGTCCCGGTTGTTATCATAAGATAACAGTCGTAAAGCTTAGTTGGAGGCTTTTGGGCGGCTTCAAACATCCAACGCTAAGATTACGAAGTCACAATGTTGTCTTGCCAGTCTCCAACCCGCACTTGGTCTGCGTGGGGACATATGGCCTTAACCCTCTTCTAAGAGGAGACCCGAGCCCAGCAGTGGAACATTTTGGGTTGTTGATTGATGTGACCTAGAATTTAAATATTTTTTGCTTTCGGAACTAAAATATTTTTTAAATTTAAAGTGTTGGTATAACGAAATGCAAAATATTCTACAGCTATATATACATTCACAAAGTTAGTAAAAGGGGTCTTATTTTGCAATATAAAATATTATTATTGATATGTTGATAATAAAGTACTGTTCTAAATAATTGGGACATGAAAATCAATTGGAAATTCATTCACTATTTGAATTTATATGCAATACGTGGACTACTTGGGGTAATATAATATTATTAATTAAAAGGCAGTAGTTTGAGTGAGCGTTCATTTTATTCCAATCTCAATGACGAATGAATGCGAAGGAGAAAATGAAAATTAAATGGAACATTTTTCCTGCATTTAATTTGAGTTAACTTGGTTTGCTTAATAATTTTCACAAAGATTAAGTTTTTTAATTGTTTCTAAAAACGAAATAGTCTGATATTTTTTTAATGGAATTGCGAGGAAACGGTTAGACGTAGCGCCTGATGGTAAGCGATTATCGTTGCCCATGGACACCTGTAATACCAGAGATATTACAAGTGCGTTTCTCGCCTTTGCGTTATGGGGACGGGGATGTGAAGAGGTGTTGGGGTATGGACCTCCGGTATCCAAACTCACCCGGTAAAACACAACGCAGGCACTGGTTTTCTGTGAGGCCGTGGTATCACTCCAGTCGAGTCGGCCTTTTCATGCCGAAGCGTGGCTCTCAATTCCTCAAGTCTTTTTAATTAAATAGGTTATTGCCTAGTGTTACTGTCGGCGTACGAGCCCCGAGCTGCGGCGGGGGACGAGAGGACAGTATTAGAGAGCGACTCTAGCCTTTTACAGTCCATAATAAAATTCTAATTTATACATTATATTTAAAGTAATAGGACCCAATTATACCTTCCTTAGACAGACATACTAATGATATAAATTTAAAGTAACTTTGTCTGTTTATCTGTTACACTCTCACGCACAAACCGCTACACCGATTTCGTTGAAATTCGGCATGAAGATATTTTGATTCTTAAGGAAGCACATAAGCTACCCTTGACCGCGATGACGCGATAAGCTAGTCTAATTGTAATTCAAGTCTTTACATTAAGAATTAAAAAATAAATACAACTTTTTGCTGTGTGTGGGTATAATTTATCTGGGATAATATAATATGTCTGCTTAGACATGGTTCGGTATGTGTTTCAATAGTCTGGGATCATAGACTTTGCCTAGTCTAAGATCAAACATTCTCGTAATACCTAAAGTTGTAAAAAAAGTAACTTAATATTATTCTTAATCCCATATAGTACAAGAGCCGGTGAAGATCAACTTACACCCATTTGATAACCATATTTTTTTTGCACAATTATGGTTGTTTGCATTGCAGACGAAAAAGAAATCTGTTACAAATCAAAAATACTGTCTTAATCTGGTTCAATTCAAATTTCACGGTACAATGTCAAAAAAAAACAAATTCTTTTTAGATTGCCACAGATTTTGATAAACTTTAAATCGGAATAATTAATTTTCTTCACATCAATTAGATTGAGATCGAAAATCAAGAATTTTATTGCTCAAGTCATTTATCATCACTAAAATCGTTGAAATAAGTTTATTTCGATTGTGTGTCGACTGACGAGGTTTTTATTTGAAACCCTAGCAGTCTGTTGGCCATTTTGACAGTTTTTGTCTTCGCCTTATTGGCTCGAAAAATTGATTTGAAGGAGCTGCCCAAGGATACGGGTCTTTTTTTATTAAATTTTTATGTATTTTTTTTGAGAATGTTATCTGTGTAATGTAGTTTGCCTCTATACTGGTGTGTAGAGGCAAACTACATTTATACTACAGCATAAAACACAAATATACTACAGCATCATCTACCGGATATTCGTCGAACGAAACGTAGGTAGTAACGAAGGAAACAAAGAAACTACCAATCCTGCATCGCGCAATAGAAGTTTTCGCGCCGATTAACATATATACAACTTCCTACCGTCAACCTTTGGATAGTGGCCCGCCAGGCATGATCACCTCGCCTGGTCGGAGGATCCTCCCTTTGTGTTGGAGGGCCATGACACCCGTTCCCCTACATATATTTATGTGAGCCTTGCTAAAGTGACTCTAGTCTGCCTGATGAAAAGCACGAGCCCAAGAGTAGTGGCCATCATATGACAGACAATGAAACAATGCAGGATGGTCACCTACACTATTGCGGTCTGTTGAGATACTTCTGCGTCTTTGGGCCCCTGTTCTTTAATACAAGAGAATAAAACAGATTTGTGCTCCTTAATTACTTTCTATAAATATCGTCATGTATATGTGTTAGGATTCGATGATTTGGAGAAATAAAGCTAACATTCCTAAAAACACCCTTAAAAACCTGTAAATAATGTAGATAAATCGTGTTTAATGAATACAGAGGTCGCAGGCTTAGATCACTTCAATGTTTATCAAACGCTATAGTTCAAAATGAACTGTGTGAGGTGAAGAAGTGAATCTTCGTGATATTTCGTTACAATGGGCTTAGTCGCATTCATCATCATCATATCATCATCATAACACGCTTTTTAGCAATATCAAACTTAACATTATTTCAATTACGTGTTTTAATCACAAGTAATTCATTCATTTGACTTTATTATTTTATGCACAAATACATACCGCGGCAGATTTAATGCTTTAGGCATTCTCTGCCAGTCGACTGATTGGGCAATGCAAAGAAAAGATGAGGTAGGTGTACATATGAGGATATGATAAGAATGATTTGAAAAAATACTACAATTAGCTTCAATATACATATACTAATATATTAGAGGTGCTCAAAGCCCAGTTGCACTCAGTGATTAGAAAAAATCACAGAGGGTAAGCAACGACGGCGCGGTCAGTACCTGGGTGGGTGACTATGTCAAGGCATGTTGCCATGAGCGTCTCCGTGGTTCGGAAATTATGTTAAGCAGTCGATCCCGGTTGTTATTACAGGGTAACAGACGTGAAGTTTAGTTGGACTTTGGACGGCTTAAAACATCCAACGGCTAGATTCGTACCGCCATTTTTTTCGTGATTTTTCGAGTCAGCTTCCCATGGATAGTGAAATACTAACACTACCACTTTTCTTCAAATTTTCTTCTATACAAACCTTGTCCTAACAATAAAAAAACCTTTTGAAAATATCCAATTACTAGCAGCCGATCGGAAAATCTGTGTGAACATACATTTCGGTGATTCATTTTTTGTTTCTATAACTTTCGAAAGTTATTTTGTATGTCTGTTATGATTTCCCGGCTAAACCGTTGCACCGGTTCCAATAAAATTTTGCAAAGCATAGCTAATTATACTTTATATATAATAAATAATAATTTGGTAACCATTTTAGATGCATGTCAGTGAATAAACAAATATAAAATTTGGCATTCGATAATTATCTTAATAATGATTTAGTAACGGAGTTTTATACAGGTTACCGAATGAACAGGTTAAATGGATAATTAAACGATTTAGCATTAGAGAAAGTTGAAATGATCATAAATCAAATCAATAAATTAAACAAAAGGGAAATTCTCCTTCGTCGAATACTCAATTTTAAATACCATTATCCAAGCATAACTGCGAGAATCCTTTCTGCTATTGCCAATCAAACATAATGAATATTATGTGGGATTATTTGTTATAATTTCATGCTTTTGCTCCTTAATAATACAGCGAAAGGACAAGAATTTATTTAACAAGGTCTTTAATTAAGCGATCCAAGTAGCGGAAAAACTAGTGTTAATTAAAACAGTACTTGAATAAATTGATCTAAATAACAATATACCATTATATTATGTTTATAATATCTTTGAAATAAAAGTACAATATTGAGTGTATGTCGGATATCACAGTAATCGTTTTTCGGGTAAATATAAAGCCTATGACACTCACAAATACTGTGACTTTCTACTGTTAGTTTAAATCAGTTCAGTTTATCCATTGATTACTCTTACATTCTCACAAACCTTTTTCTAATATGTAAGACCTTATATGACTGACCTTATATAGAAAATCTGTTAGACCAAACCATAATGATTAGGCATTTCTAGTGATAGATTGCGTTAATTGTTCGGAACTAAATGGATATGTAGGTCGATAAATGCTTGGTTCCGATTTAGAATTGAGTTTCATCCATTAGATTGCTCATTGATTACCTACCACAGGATATTGAATGACCAGCGTCGTTTATGCCTCTGGAATACTGAAACAATGATTGCTTGGCGATGATTCGCCTAGTTATGCAATATTATCTATCCGTTGCAATTGATTTAGTGTTAAGACTTATTTGAAAATTTTTTTTTCGTTGACGAATGTCAAGTTTCCTAGGATGACGGGAGGGATAGGGTGAATTGGAGCAGATAAATGAATATAGCTGACCCTCCCACCTTGTTAGATGAATAGCGTCGTGAATAGAGAGATTTTTTTTTGTTGATGAGGTAGAAAATCTGGAAGCCAGGACTATGAAGAAATGCCACTAAAATCATTCTAATAGTAGATGCCAGGTGCTCCCCTCTGGGAGATCTTCCGCGAATCGATTCGATGCCTAATCACGCTCTATCCTGAGGGCCTACGCATACATATGAAATCATTAGTAAAAACGGTTTTATTATCATAAACTTTCATCTAATACAAGTATTGGAGCAGTGTGTTTTAAACATTTTGCTCACAAAACACAAGTTTTAAACTTTTACCTAAACTATTTTTTACTATTTATTTGGCTTTAATTTTCACAATAAATTTGCGTTTATATCAGATACAAAGACAACAAAAGTTCAATCTGAAGATCGAGTAAACTTCTCAGTGTCTTAAGATCTTTTAAAATATTCACTAAGACATCCTTAAGTAAGACATTGAATTATATCTCAAGACAGACTTGTAGCGTTTTGTTTAGCAAAATACATTTGTAGAAGTCAAAGTTAGTCAAATTACTTTCGGAAAATCGGATCAAGTAAGGAAGTTCCTACAGTAATAGTAGCAGTCTCGTTATGTTCATTGTATTTTTTAAGATTTAGGCCTAAGAAGTTTTACAGGTATATATTTTTTTATGTTAAAGCTGCCAAAATGATTCTGCCCTGCCTGATGGAAAGCATGAGCAGAATCCAAGAGTGGTGGTCACCATCCTCAATGCGAAAAAGAACAAAGCAGCATGGTGACCCACACTATGGCGGCCTGGTGAGATGCTTTTTCACGCCCCGCTTAAAGGACATAAACTATATAACTAAACTTTTTTTTAATTATTAGAATATATATAATATATAATAATAATAAAAAAAGGTATAAAATGGTCATAAAATTTGTCTACTTGCTTCTTTTTTAACAAAAGGATCTAGCGAGTAGATAGATCTAATCTTGAATGAAATGAACTGTATTTCTCAACTGGACTCAACTTACTTTTGTAATCGGCCACAAAAAGTGAAATTCATCTTTGCCTATCTTTTTGGCATAAAAGGTGAATCAGATTATATCATCAACTCAAACGAGAAACGTCCAGAAGCTGGACATAGGCCTATCTCAACGTTGTCCACAATAACTGGTCCTGTAACATAATAACAAAAGTCATCGAGAGTCATCATGATGAGAGAGAGTCGCATCACATCAAAAAATCAAAATGAAGTCAACTTATCGCCGACCACTGCCGAAGCAAGCTCTTTAGATAGGTGGATAGGGACTGCCTAAGACTGGGATAGATTCTTCGAATGAAGGTCACTCAAAGCAGCAGCCTACTGCTGGACATAGGCCTCTCCAATTTCACGCCACTTGGTACGATTCGGCTTCTTACATTTATCAGTTTTATAAATATTCAACAACAAAATTTTAATACCAATGCAAACAATAACATACCATTTCTTTTTCGAATTTTTACTTATTTTTATTATCTTTCATATTTAATAAATAAATAAATATTTGGGACATCTAAAACACAACGTCATCTAGTCCCAAGCTAAGCAGAGCTTGTGTTATGGGTACTAGACAACTGATATAAATACATATATACTTTTTTTTTTGTAAATACATACATATTATACATAAAAAACATCCAAACTCCGAAACAAATACTTGCAGATCATACAAACATTTGGTCCGACCCGGGAATCGAACCCGAGACCTCAAGCAGAGCAGTCGCATACGCTACCACTACGCTACCGAGGAGTTTAAGAATGTCGATTGGTTTTACATAACAAGAGTAATTCATACTGGCATTTTAACAAGCTTGCATTATTTAATCAGGATCCTGCGAGTATTCCATATCAATTGGACCGCAAATAATAGATGCTTTCTTTAGATTAATATTGTGCTGTAATCAAGGAAGCGAACGTTGATTTTGAAAATCAAAACGACTGATTTGAGTAGCCCATTGGGTCGTAGGTTGAATTCTAACAAGGAGAAATGATTACAAATGGGAGATAAATTGCGGAGGGGGAGAGCCACGCTTCAGCATGAATGGGCCGGCTAGACCGGAATGATACCACGGCCTTACAGAAAACCGGTGTGAAACAGTACTTGCACTGTTGTGTACCGTGAGTGAGTGAGCATACCGGAGGCCTATAGCCCAACCCTCTTCCCCTTCCCCATCCTCCAAATGCCGGAAACGTACTTGTGACGCCTCTGGTGTTGCGGGCGGTGGTTGCTCGCCGTTGAGCGACATGCTCGTTTGTATTTCATAAATAATTTTGCCTGTACGCATGTCGGCTATCACAGTAAACAGTAGCTTATGTCCTTCCTCAAGATATGGATTGGTATAAATATATGCAAAGTAAATTTGTTCGATAAATATTTCAAACATTTATTCAAAAGCTACATTTCACTATATATCGATCTCCAAATGTAAAAATAATTAGGAAAAGCCTTTTTAGACTAATGAAAACTCTGTAATTACGAAAGTTCTGCCGTTGGTTGACAGAAAGGGTTACCCTTAACCGATCCCCAATAATGAATAAAAGAAGGAATTCAATATATTGTAAATTCCAAATGTATATAATTGCATTGAACCTATTACAATTTGTTATTTTAAAACCTGATTACTTCAAATATTAATTGTCATTGACTTGTCAGCTGTAGCTTTTAATTTCCTTGATTGGTATGAATATGAAAAAAACTCAAAAGAACTTATCAACTAACGTTCTCTCGATATGTAGTTTATTCACACTGGCAATATTTTTTTTTATTTAAGACCTTTAAGTAACATTGTTCAAAGAATAGTCTTAAATCTATAACGCCTTTGGATATAAAACGAATTCTAAATTTTTTAATGGGCCAATACGATGGCAATACTGCGAGTAAACGAAGAACAAATTCAAGTTGTGTTTCGTGTGTGTGACGGGTTTCTTCCTAAAATGAGTCAGTAGTCTATAATTGTTAGGTCTGATCTCAGCTTTTGTTTTATCTCCTTAAACACAAAGTTTCCTTAAGCTAAAGTTACTTGATACTTAAATTACAAAACTTTCTCACCTCTAAGGTTTAATGAGATAGAGTTTGTCTAAGCGGCGTAAGGCCTATGTCTGGCAAGGGACAATGTTTTGGATTTAATAATAATGAAGATTAAGCCTGATTAACTACGGAACACCTGAAAGTTTCAGTTAACCGCTGCACCATGTCGACGACGGTGTGACATCAGATGGCGCTTACGTTCTGTTTCCTCACAAAATATTTTATTTATAGGAATAAAAGTGAAGGTTTTTGTGGGGTAGTTTGAACCTGATGAAATGAGATGAAAATAGAACAGTATTAAAGTACGAAAGTGCAGTAATCATTAAAGTATTAAAGTACAGTATTGATTGGATTGTAATCATACTTACAAACTCATTACATTACGAAACTCTAAATGACAACAATGCACATCCAGGAGTAACAAAATCTCAGGAATCTTGGCTTCTTCATATCTTATTCCTCTTTGTCAGGTGACATTTTATTTTGCCCTAACAATAATGAAAATTAGGTTTTACGTACTGCTTTTTCTTTTAATCATTACAAACAGTACGCGATAAAACTGTAACGTTAAGTCTTTTTCTGTATTTTACATTTCAAAATTATTTTAATAATTTGTTGAGCGTAATTGTGAAAAAGTAACGCTCAAATCCGCTTTCGAATTACAACATTAGTTAGGATTTGTGTCTACCAGTTGAGCTGTCAGCTAGAAAACTCCAAAAACATTTACAGCGAGCGGTTAGCTTTGCATTAACCAAACACGAGAAATCTCAAGCGTCAACTGCGCTAAGTCCTTGCAGCAAGAGGATTAAACAAACCGAATTCCCTCAAATTGTTTTCTTTCTTCCTTACTAAAGCTTTCTAAATAGCCTTGTTGTTTTCATAAACTTATATTGTATTTAGTAGAATTTTTTTTTCTGTACTACTACTGTACTAAATGAACTAGGATGAAGAATAAATATAATGATCTGTAAATTTTAAGGGTCTCAAGTTAAATAAGATCACCAAATGTTTTGCTTTGAACAAGTAATTAAATATTTAAAAAACCCCGACTGCGTCAATATCACATATAAAACATATAAGTCATATATGTTCGTAATTACCGTTAAAAATCTTTATTTTGATACCACACTCGATGTATTTTGAAAACAATTTTTTTCGAGATTACATTTTGGCTTCAAAATTCCTTACCTGTGTTATTTTTTTGTCAATTTTGATGTACCCAGTGTCACTCTCACAGTGACTATGACGAATCCATTAACACCACTCACATAAAAATACGACAAGCCGTTTAGGCTCTAGGGCGTGCCAAAGAAATATACATACACACATATAGAACACACACTCAAAAAGCATAAACATCTTTCTTTCGCAGTCGGCTAAAATAATTAATTTTTCACATTAGATATATATTCTGTATGATTTGTAAAACTATAACCCAACTACATAAAAATTTAACTAAAAGTTATGCAGCCAAAGTTATTTGACATTCTGGCCGACATGGAACAAACGGTATGCGACCAAATTCGTTTGGTTGGTCGCAATGGTGAAGAGGCGGCGTCAGACCATGAGTCATGATTGCTATGACGGAACGCACATAAGCAAGCTCTGGAGAGTTGGCGGGTATGGTTCGAAATTCACGGCTGTGCTAGCCAACGTGCTGTTGGAGCTGTTCTGCCAAACTTCGAAGCTTGGGTAGCGGGGACCGACTATGCACCTATCGATCGACTCAGATACTCACCAGCCACGTTTGCTTTAATACTCATCTGAATCGTATAGGACGGGAAGCTACAGCAAAATGCCACAACCGCGGTTCCGAATAGGACTCTGCCCAGCACACTGAAGGATTGCCCTGCGTGGGAGTCCGAGCTTCGAGTCCTGGCCAGTCAGATCGGACGAAACACCACCAGCATTGATCGTGGCAATGCTGGCAAGTAGTGAAGGGTGGGAAGCTGCGATCTCTTTCTGTGATGATGTTATGCTTCAAAAGGAGTTCACAGAGCAGGATCGGAAAATAACTGACCCCGCTCGTAGAAGGCGGCGAAGGGGACGCGGCAGAGTTTGCTAGCTCCCTAATCGCTGCCTAAGGGTCCCTGCTGACACATCTTAGGATGATGTGACCGATGCAAATGACTCGAGACAGGAAACATGGACCC